>OZ012664.1:6327511-6406919 GCA_963942545.1 Oxycera nigricornis
CGTACACTATTGCCCATTGAGAAACAAACAGCGTAAATAGATTTAATCGAGCGTGCATACATCGTATTTTTTCGCTGCCATTGGTTCTTCGCTAATGTAGTTCTACATATATGTTCTATTTCGACAGAAGTTCATGTTGTACACATTTATGTTTTCATTGGACCTAGGCTTTAAAGTCGGTGTCAGTGTATACTATTTTACCTGGCTAATCATGTGTTGAATCGATCTCAACCGTTCTCAAATGCAAACGTAGTCTCATTTACAAAAAAAAAAACAATTATCATTGTATGTAATCAAATAATCACTGCGGGTCTGAAAGGGTTGGAAAAAATATTTCGTACTCATGTCAAAATCATGTTCACATAATCAAAAATTGTATTGTATTAGAGTTGTGAACGTATTGACGACATTTTGTTTCCGGAATGAATATATTTTGGAAGTAATGCATTCTTTCTAGTTGAACAAGTAATTTTGCTTACTATTAATAATAAAATTAAAATATTCGTAGTATCGTCCTCCCAAAAATGTTTCCATTAAAAGGAATGATTGTATATCCTTAAGTGGACGGGGAGGAGGAATTCATATAAATATATATATAACATCTATAAATTTATGAAATGTTGGAAACCTAATTCTTAATTACCAATTATATCTTTAAACCCGTAAATATTCCGAGGTATTCTTAGTGACATGAATGGTTCATAGACATTATTTAGATCGTGAACAACACATACACACTCGTCGAACACAAACATAATGAAAATAGAAAGAAACAAGTAATTTGACCATTTCTCCGTTTTAATATAAAAAGAGGACTTGCCTTCCCATTTCGTAATCAGATCAGATCAGATTCAAGCGATTCTGGAACATCAAAATAAATAAATAAATTAAAAATACTAAAAGCGTTTTGAAGCTAGAAAAGAACTCGTTCGTTCGTTCGTATCTACAATTTGATGCCGTTGTGTATATTCCTAAATTAAAAAGAAATGAAAAAAAATTGTTTCGTTTTCAAATTGGCAATGAAGACTATTTGGTTTTCATCCGGATTAAATACACGTAGCAAAAATGGCATCGATTTGTATTTAATTTAATGACTACGCTAGTAAAGGTTCTGCCAATGAAAAATTCAATTTTAAGTTGAAACTCATTCAATTATGGAACATACGAATGAAATTGTGGTAATAATTATTACATATTTAATGTGAAAAATCGTAAAAGTTATTTTTGTTCTACATATTTACAAAATACAAATGCCATTAAGCGTACTTATGATACATTTGGCTATGAATTACAGAAAAGTGATGAAATGAAAATAAAAAACAACAACAACAACCACCTTTAAATATCCATTACGAGCAATGCATAAATATATAAATGTAAAATAAATATTGAGAGAATTTATAAAACATTCTATCACAGACATTTGCGTTAATTATTATAAACGATATTCACACGTTAGATTTAAATGAGGTAGCCATCTGAAAATGAAAGATTTAATTGTATACAAAATTTGTTGTCTTACTTTAAACAAATTCAATTCAATCAAGTTATTTATTTCTAAATATTTGTTTTAAAATAAATTCCATACGAAACGGGATAAATATGCTGATATCTTGTTTGTTCGATTCAAATTCATCAAATAGAATTATGTAAATTTTAAAAATTCATTTTAGTGGTACGCGACAAAACTATAGAATTTTCTACATTCCTTTTTTTGGATATCATGAAATATAAAGATAAGTTATAAAATTCATACAACTTGTGGCATGTTTTGCAGTTTAGGTCAATCAAACTTTTCAAAGATTAAGATGTAGTAATTAGTGCATCATTCAAAATTCAAGCTTTCTTATTAAAGCCGTGTTGTAACAAAATGTTGAAGTAACTGCATTTGAACATGTTGGAAAACGTGCATTGCTGTCCACTGCAAATTAGAAACCAATGTACTGTCAATAATCAGTCCAGTTCGAATCGAGTTTTTCCAAGAAATATTTGCAAAATAATGAATCAGCTTGGGTAGAAAACTGCACAATACTGTGATGATATCAGAAGAGTGGATCGAGGATAGATAAATCCATAACGTTTCGTGATGTTCGAAGCGAAAAGTTTAAGTGTCATAAGCGTTCGTTTTCCTGTGATGTTGTGCCTTGGAACAGATCAACAATACATTTTTCTTCTCTCGTTTTGCAAATAAACGTGAATCACTGATGTAGATTTTCAAAAATGCCATCCAAATTGCACAGAAAACACTAAATTTGTCGCGTGAGTCTTTCTAATTTCCCTTAGGGGCCATCCATATATTACGTAACGCAATTTTTAGAGTAATTGAACACCCCCCTCCTTTTTATTACGTAGAAAATTCAAAGACCCCCTCCCTTTTTATTACGTAGCAAATTCAAAGACCCCCACCCTCTATTTTTATTACGTAACAAATTCAAAGACCCCCTGCTTTCTATTACGTAGCGAATTCGAAGACCCTCTCCCTTTTTATTATGTAACAAATTCAAAGACCTCCTCCCTTTTATTACGCAACAAATTCATCGTATCACCCTCAGACTTTTAAATATTTTAATCAAACACTAAGGAGTGTATCGAAAAAAATTGACCTTTATAAAAATTTGTCTCTAAAAGTGGTATTAATTACTACATTGAACTCTTTTTTGCTTCTCAAATTTGTATCGGATGAACCTTTTTTTGCTAGCTGATCCAGACTTTCTAGCAACAGATAAGCCCCTTTTTACTTTATAATCATTCGTTTCACTGTTGCAATCGACGAATTGGTCTCCTTTCCTACTACCGAATATTTACGAACAGGATTCTCTACTACTGCTTTTTTGTCGCATTTTATCGTTTATTTGGCATACCTGATGAAGACTTAAACTTATCCCAAACAGGAGCTGTGCAGAAAAAAACTACAGGTCATTCCCCCCCCCCCCCCCCCCCGATACAGTCCTTATTAATAATGCATCTAAATTTTTTTTCAACGCGTCTAGCGTCTGCTGACACCTCGTGGCGCGGCAAATAAATTTAAAATTTTACTAAGATTTAGTGTTGTAAAAAAATGTTTTAACTAATTTTAAATTTTGTCACCCCTCCATGTAACACTTAAAACACATTTTCGAATTACCCCTCTCGTCCCCTTTGGAGTGTTACGTAATATATGGATGGCCCCTTATCGCTTAGTCGAAAGTGAAATCTCTGGTTATTTATGCACCTTAACAACTACCGAATCCGAGGGCCTAATAAAGCGGTTTAAAAACATATCTTGTGCATTTAATCCTTAGCTCTTTGTATACTCAATCCATTGATCTTTTTAAATAATAGGCAAATGTTTTATGGATGATGTAGTACGTATCATTGCTATAAAGGGCGTACAGACGACCAACCTGGTTGTCAACTTGCCATGTTGGTATCAATGTTGAACGTCTGTAGGCATGTTGACGGTTGAAGTTCATGTTGAAGTTGAGGTTGAAGTAAAATCAAATGTTTGTGATTTTTGTGGGAGGGGCTTAATGTTGACAAACATGTTTTGCCGTCTATGGCCATGTTGACAGACATCAACGTCAACATCATTTCGAGTCAAGAATTTGTCGAGTGCACATCGTTAAGTTTCAATAGCGAAACTGTGCAAATCGATCAATTGTTGTGAAGAAAATCCCTTCTTCACATAGTTCATCAATAATAAAATATGAGAAAAATATTTCATCACTCATTTTGAACAATGCATATGAAAATTATCTACCGTACATAGTCTGAGCAGACGTCCTCTCACCATGAAATTTTCGACAAAGTGATGTTGACGTTCAAGTTGACGATTCGGTTGTTCAGCCTGTAGTCTCAACCTCAACCAGGTTGACGACTTAGTTGACAACCAGGTTGGTCGTCTGTACGCCCTTTTAAACTGCATCACTCATCTGATAAATCTGTTGAATGGTAGGCGTGGCGCACAATTCATTCCATCATATCTGCAGACAATTAAAAATAATGTCACTTCCTATCCTCCCGATGGCTTAATTGTAATTGTAGCTAAAGAGCTGTTCAAATTTGATACCTTGAAGTTTTACGCGATAGATGAGGCGCGGGTGTACATCCGCGTAACGTCCGTTTCAAACAAACCTATAAAAAGTCGTTCCATTGAGATCCAGGGATTAATTAAAGCAGTTCTTAGAAAAAAAATATAGATGAATTTTTGTTATTGTTACTATTTTTTTTACTGTAGATCGTTTATTTTTATCGAAATCATTTCAAGTAGAAGGCTCCATAAATTGTTTTATTGTCACGCATAGTTCGACGCACTGGCAATTTTTTTTTACTCCTAGTTTTGTGATGGAAACGATTACCTATGTTTTCGTAAACTTGCAAATCTATTTCTCATTGAACTCTGTCCATACGTGTAAAGCTTGGCAACGTCATGCAAACTGATAATTGATGAGGTAGCGGACAGAAAAACTCAGATATGAGAAGGTCCATTCGGCGAAAATTGCCAGAAATTGTTTGCAATTAATTTTACCATCAATTAGAAAAAAAATTGTTTATATGAACGGAAATTTTCGTTTTTTAATTGAATTGCTTTAATTAATTTCCAAAAATACAATCAATCCTGTTTAGAAAATTATTAAAATTATCAAAATTGTAAATGTTTCGTTATTTATTGATTATTTTTTAATTAAAAATGTCTACACTTGATCCTCCTATGAAATATGCTTCTGCGAAAACAAGTTCAATTTGATGCGATATTTTTTTTTAAACAATGTGCCACAAGTTTTCGATTTTATTCGATGCATCACTTACATTTTCAAATCAAATATAAATTCCTTTATTTTTATTTTTATTTTTTTTGTATGAAGGATGGTAAACGTGGAATTTACAACAATTATTAAAATATGCAAATTTTTTAAGGTGAATATATGAAGAAGAAAACAGAAGTATTTTATCTGTGATAAAACCAGTTGATCATAATGTAATTTCTTGTTTTGTAGACTGTATTTCTCATTTTGAATATTATTTTTTTTATATTACGAATGCTCTTATCATAAAGAAATAAGTCAACATAAAAAGATGAACCAATCAAATGATTTGAATTTTTAATTGGAATTCATTGAACACAAAACCGTACACATGTAAGTCATACATACACACACACACGATGTAGCAAATAAAATTAATAATTTCAAATTAAAAAAAATATGAAATATATATTAGTTAAAATAGAACTGAATACGAATCAAACACCGCGTTGTTTTTGCGAATTCTTGCGCAAGCGAATTAAAATGATGAAAAATCACAATGCTCTAATCTGTATGCCCTTTATTCGCAGTTTTAACATGAATATATATGTATATATTTGTGTTATTCGATTTGCATGTCTCATTAGCATATTATGAATCCGGGGGTACAGCAACAAGGCTATGAAATTTTAATATTACTACGTACATATAGAAATGTGTGAAATATTATCAATGCCGCAAAGCCTATTTTTATTTTTTCCCTAATTTTTTTGAATGCTTAATACTCCCGTCTCATTCATTCAATTGAATCTCGTTAATATGTAGTTATTCTCTTACTAAATAAGATCATGGAAAAGACCAGTTATTTTATGTTGTTTAAATTTAAATCGGGAACATTTTGATGGAAAATATACAAAGGAAAAAAAATTACATGCACACGAAGAACATCAAATTCAAATCGATAAGTTTTAAGGACATTTAATCCATGCGTTCCGTCGTGCATATATATATCAATTTTCTTCGTTCGCTTTGTATGATGTATCATAGTACATCAAAAAACTAGGATAGAAATCGTACAAATCGTAAATGGCTATACATACATTTCACTATAATTACGAAAACTGTATTGAAATATTCGAACATGTGTACAACATGCATTTATATACTGAAAACATATATACACATATATGTTACATTTGCAATGCAAAAAAAAAATTGCAACGATGAGAATAATTCATTCGCGTCATCCTAACGTCAACACTTACTACAGTATTTTATGTAATTTTACGCAAAGATTCTGGACATTTTCGGAAATTACTGTGATTTTTTCCAGAAGAATGACAAACAGCTCGTGATATATTTATATATATATATATAAACAAGAAGTGATGATGATGATGGATTTTACAGTTCGAACTTGTATTGTCTTTTATCTTGGGACAGCTTAATTTGTTGGCACTAAATTTTTTTATTTTTGGTGGAAATCCAAACTGTTGGCATTCAGTTTCTTAGAGCATAATAAATATATATATACTTTCATATTCTGGCAACTAGAATTAGAAGAATCATATTTACAATCGAATCGAGGAAACTTTTTTTTTTCTTTTAAAAAAAAAGGAGGCTGTGTTCTATATATTTACCTGCAATCAAAATGATCTCTTTGTATACATGTGTAAGAGGCTGACTTCATTTTTAAGGTATTCAAAAAAAAAAAAATAATAATGCAAAAGATAGAATACGAATCAATCTATGGAAAAACGACATGAGTTTCTTCTAAAGGCTAGTGAACAGAAAACCCATTGAGAAGTATAAATGTTAATTCGATTTGTAGCATATATCACAATAATTCGAGAAATATTAATCGTTTCGTTTGTAAGATGATATCTCTCGTTCGTTTCCGCGCAAAAACTCACATTTGAAATGGAATCTGGAACTGTGACAATATCGTCTTAATGTGTGTGTAAAATGAGTCTTGTGGTAACTCTTTAAATGAATATTTTATACCTATATCAATTTTCGATAGTAATTTCGAACATTCTACATTCAGTAAAAATGTGGGCTCGCATCGCATATTCGTTCACTCTTCCATTATTACAAATAAATCGTCGGTTTTATCAATTTAGGCTTGAATGAATTCGTCGAGCATGTTCCGGATAGAACTGACCAACTCCCCCCTCCCCTTCGTTTTTAAATCATTCAATATGAAATTTTCTACCTAGTCGTGCCATAAATATTGATACAAGTTGTTTTAACTATAATAATGAAACTGCTGGTTGGATTTTTTTTTCACCATTTATTTTAAAACTAACACCACTACATAATCCAAAAAGAAATTATTCAAAATGGCCGCCTTTTGCTTGAATACAGCCCCGAAGTTTGTCACGCCACAGATCTATTGATTCTTGCACGACTTCCATCGAAAGGAAATTGTCCACAGCTATTTTCAACGCCTGTTTTGACGACTCCAGGTTGTGGTGGCGTTTTTATAGACCATATCCTCTAATACTGACCACAATTTGCAGTCGAGGGGACTAAGATCTGGACTGGCTGATGGTTACAAATTAACGCTGATAAACTCTGGCACATGGTTCCCCAATCATTCTTGTGTGGTTTTCGCCTTATGGGCACGCATTCTTTATTTTCAAACATGGTTCGGCCTAGGGGCTCTACTATCTTCATTAAGATATCCGACTGATAGTTTTTGGCGGCTGTTTTGACGCCCTTTTCATAGAAATGGATAGAAGTGACACCTTCGTAGAACACTCACTCCCCACCAAACCATCACTGATGCTGGATAATGTTCTCGTTCAACCGTCGGGATCTTGTCTGTAGCCTCCTTAGAAGACCGTGCATATATCCTCGTGCATATCATTTTATTTGTTGAAGGCTTCCTTCACGGTAAAAATTTTCTCATCGGTAAAAAGTATTCTTTTGTACTGCCCGATAATAGCTGTTTTGACTTTTCCACAGTATTTCGTTTTAGAGCGGAATTGAGTCTGTGTCCTGTTTATCTTCTGAAAGTTGCAAGCCCCGAGTTTTCTTTGATGATACGACTCATGGTTCTCGGCGCAATATTCATTTCACGAGACATGATTTTCTGATTGCGGACGACAGGATTTTCTGCGATTCTGGAGCTTACGAGCCGAGCGACATCTGCCGGATCTTTTACGGTCCATTACAGCTCCAGTATCAATGAATTATAGTTCGATGCACGAAAACACGCATGATTTTTAATGGTTTTATTGTTTCGAAAATTCGGCTTTTTTCTCCACATTTGTGTAATGCAATCACAGCGACGCGCGGTTCTCTTTGCTAGACCCACTCCATCGTAACGGCTCAAGCTACACTGACATAAGCATATGTCAACAATCAGGATTACCAACATATCAATAAGCTACCTGCAAGCCATCATCCGCAAAGGGGAGCCGCATTTACAGTTGTATCAATATTTATAGCATGACTAGGCAGTTAAAAGTGTCGGTTGAACTTCTATGTGAACTCTGCGTGTCATTTTCTCGTATTTCGAGGTTTTTATCAATAGTTCTGAAAACTTCCATCATATTTTGATAAATGAAAAGCTATCGAAGATATGTCAGTACACTTGATGGAATGAATGATCGTTATGATCACGTAGTGCGGAATACGTCTAAATCGAAAGCACACGGTATGAATGAATACGGACAAAATCAAATTGGAGGATTATAAGAAAAAATAGAGTCACATGTAACAAGCTCTTCGATGTTAATGCCTATATATTCGTTTGGTTTCGTCGCCTTTCATTTCACTAGCCCAACATATAAATGTGTGAGAAAGCATTCAAAATTAAACTCTGCTCTACACGGCACAGCCAGAAATTAAAATTACGAAATATCGACATTACTTTCATCCAACAATTACTTAGAATTGTAGTTGGGTAGTGTTACTCGTATAAAATTAGAAAATACTTTGTGTTGGACGGCGGATGGTGAATTTTCATATTGGATCGAAATATCTTAACTCTTTTTATCTGATATCAATTAAGAAAATGTCAAAATTGTTTGGTTTACATCAAAATGGAAATGTTCATGCCATTGCATCTGTTACACAATCCTTCCTTTGTTCGCATTGAAAATTATTATTATTATTATTATTAATTTCTTCTTCCTAAGTTGATAATTTTTCGGTACAGTTTAGAAGCACTTGAAACTCAACATAAAATCTATATATGAATATATATACAAAAATATATATATTTTTTTCTATCTCGAATTCGACTCAGGTGTGATCTCGCACATTGTGTATTAAATTACATATATACAGAAAATAGAAAACTATCCGGAAATGTATTACATGCGGTGAAATACAAAAACGCCTATAGTGTTATTTTATGATATATGCAATGTAATTTTAAAAATATATATTTCATAAGAAGAGTAAATAATAAAATTTATATTTACATGTAAATACAAAACGAAAATGAAAATGAAAGGACGACGAAGAAGAAACGTCTAAAGCAACAAAAAATATCAATAATATTTTTCAAAACGAAATGAATCGAACAAAAACTGAATAATGTTAATCAACTGGTCACTGTGTTTTGTTTTATATATTTTTATTTTTTATTTTTTAAATTCTATCTAGTTTTTTTTTCTCTTCACAAATATGCTCGGATATCAAATTTTTTTTTGTAATTTTTGAAACAAAAACCTGTCTCATTGTAAAATATTTTTAAACAATTTAAATGATCGACTGATTTATTTAGGATAAGAATGGATTCTTCGAGAAAATCGCTCGCGGATAAAATATAATATGAAAATGTAATGATTTACGAATTTTTTTCTCTCAATATTTTATAGAATTTGGAAAAACAAACCACACTATTTATATATTTATCCGTTATGGAAATATGAAAGACTCCCGGGGGAAAAACAAAGAAACAAACAAACAAACAAAGAACATAATATTTAACTTCCATTTCATATAAAAATGTTCAATACAAAAACATGCGAATCTGTACATTGTTTTTTTTTTTAATTTTGATTTGTTTTGAAATAAAAGCGTAACATGTGTATTAAACGAACTGGGGCAATTCAAAGTAAATCGCCTTTTTAAGAAGTAAATAAGCAAAAAATGTTAAGGTGAATTGAACGAGAAATTTTCGGGTAGTTATTTCTAAACTATCAACAACAAAAAAAACATGTTAATGGAAAATGAAATTAAGAGAACATTTACACTATATAGTAAAAGCAGGTCCATAGTTAAAGATGCTTTACCTACTATAGCATTGAAAAACATTGAAGTGATGTCACATTTACAAATTTTCTAAGAAAAGTGAATGATTTAGGGAACGAATTCAATAAAATTTGTTTTGAGGTTGTAATTGGTCTTTTATTTAATCGTAAGATTGTATGTATTTGCTTGTTTTAGAATTTGTGAATTTTTAGGGTATGAATTCAATAAAATTTGCTCTGATTTTGTAACAGGACTTTTATGTAATCAGATTGAACTGCATATATAAGCCTGTTGTGTTTCGTATGTAATTGAAAGTCGAAGAACGAATAAATTAATGAAACACTCACAAAATGTTGTAAATATTATTTACCGATTGTTTCTTCGGTTGAAAAATTCGAGGCAACACTGCAAAGGATACTACATTGACAAAAAGGAGCACGTCGCCAAATATTCATTACATTATTATATACAATCGTGGCCATAATTATCTTCACAACGCAAACCACGAAGAAATTTTTTTAATGAAATCAAAATAACTCCTTCAATTTTTATTACAGCAAAATGAAATTTTATTCAGATATTCTTTGGAAAATTCATAATTACTTGACGAAAGCAAAAAATAAAAACAAAAACTAAGTGGCCACAATTTTTTGCACACCCATCATCATTATGGCCAAAATTATTTGCAATGGATGGTTTCCGTCTCGTTTTCCCGAAAAATCTGCGAAAAAGTTAAAGCTAATTTTAGCCTTAATAAAAAAGGGTACTTTGTGACCATTATCTAATACTTGGTGTTGCCTCCCTTGGCACAAATAACCACTTCGAGTTTTGCCGGCATTGAATCAACTAAATTCTATATAGTTTCGATGGATAGGATCTGTCATGCATTTAAGATGTCTTCCGAGGCTTCAGCTATCGATTTTCACATCAAATGCCAGGCATGCTCAATGACATTCAAATCAGGGCTTTGTGGAGATCATTTCATGACTTTTTGACCAACGTCCGATAAAAACTGTTGAATCCGTTTTGAAGTGTGGATTGACACATTGTCCTCTTGTAGTATAAAATCAGGACCAATCAAATAATCGCCGGCAACAAATGGAAGATTGTTCAATATTTGGAGGTATTCAGACGAACGCATCTTTGTTGGATAATCAACAATTGAATCAATCCCATTGTAACGAATACAAACGTATATCATTATTTTACCGACATGTGAATGACGCGTAGGGATACTGACGGCTTGATTTTTCTTTTGCTGTGCATTGGAATAGTAGAAATGTACGTACGTTTCGTCCAATGACATAGCACTTTCATCTGTCCACAAAATTTGTCTCCGAATTTCGACAGGCTTAATTCTGTGCTCAAATGATAACTGCAAGCGAACTTCCCGATTCTTTGGAGGTACGGCTGTTTTGTTTGCTTTTATTCCTGCCTCGGAAAGTCTTCTTCCAAACTGTTCTACTGATTTTGTCATTTCTGTTCTCGTTAATTCTATTTATTATAATATTGATCTTTTCGTGACTATTCCCCTGCAAACAGACATATTACAGTATCTTCTCTTTCACTTGTTACTCTCTTTCGATCCCTTCCTGCTGCATTTGCAACACTATCAGTTACATGCTACCCGGTAATGTGACATTTAATATTTTGACAATTTCGCTAGCGGAAATACCGCTATTAATCTCAGCAACGATTGCCGCCCGCTTTTCGATTGAGAGTTCAACGTTTCTAGGCATTTTCACTGTCACTAACTAGTTTATTACAATGAAATCTAATGTCACCTGATGTCCAACATTTATTTAAGCTTTATCACTGATCGAAGCACAGCCGAAGAATTACCGTTAATTTTCTGGAAAATTTTTCTTAGTGTGTGCAAATAATTTTGGTCATAATGACGCGATACAAAAGTAAATTTAACATTTTTGGATACGACAACGAACAGTGACTTTGTTATAGAAAATTGAGGACATGCATTTTAAACAAGTGGTGATGGTTTAAAGCTGCTTGATCGTTTAAATAAGCATTTTTGAGGACCAATTGATCATTTTGTCTTTTTGATGATTTTTTGAGTCTTGAAACGGCTTCAATTATTCGCAAGTAGTTTGTTTTTAATTACATATGTACGTTTCGTTGAAATTTTCGCCTCAAAATTATGATTTAGATCCTGCAGAGAACATCAATAGTATCAGCCTAGAGAGAGAAAGTATATAGGAACAAACTGATAAATCCCTAACCGAAAATTGTTTTATGAATGAGAGAAAATATCGAGCAGAAGTACGAGACGATTGGTAAAATCAATGCCTGATGATACTTCAAGAATTTATCAAATGAAATCAGGCTCTAAAAATTGTAAAGATTTCGTTTGAGGTAAGTATTAAATTTTTTGAATAAACCTTATGTAGTTTTTTCCCCTAAAATATAATATAATTTTGCCCCTAAAAAAAATGTTTTAAAATAATGTGCATTTGAACGACGCGTCTCTAGGAACCTGATGCGTTGAAGGAGTATGCATATTTTATTGTTCAACAGTATATGGAATTAATGGACCGAAACAGCTAATGAATAAAAGTGAAGTAATTATGTAACGTATGCTCTCAAGAGAACGAACGCTCGCTGCGTTTACTCGTTTTTATTCCGGAATTCAACAAATACTATTTTGCTCCCATATAAAATGCTAGATATGTAGTACATGCAAAGCCTTTCTTGAATGCTACAGTGAGAGGGCAGTATAGCCTACCTATCTCCTTACTCCCATTATTAACTTCCCAGTATATGAGACGTTCTTGTAATCGCCTCGAAAATTCAAATTGAAATTTTCAACATATCTTTACGTTTTGAGGTCTTTAAAACATGTTTAAAGTGTCTTTAGAATGAATTATGTGTGTGTACGTACTTTTTCCACGAATCGACATTTCCGCGGATCAACATTTCCACGAATTCGAATTAACGCCCGAATACATTTCGCGGGTGCGTTCAGATTTAAATTCGCGACTACATACTAACTTAGCTTGACGGCTGCTCTCTAGCGGCCGGAAGCGGCGCGACCAGAAGCGGCGCGACCAGAGAACCGTCAAAGGACGAATTCCGAATGCGCGGGCTAGTTTGTCTTGACAGACGTGACAAGTGCGCGCAAGTTGAATTGATACGCCGGCGTTTTCCATTGTTGCCTGTCGTGTGTGGAAATCGCGCAACTGGAAAATCGGTGTACGGTTCACGCGCCACAAGTGGGTGGCGACGACGGGAGTGTCGGATCGGTCAAGTTGTTCGCGGAAAATTCGACGTGATTTAAGTTTTCCGAATGGGCGCCCGGCGCCGGGTCAAAGTCCAATGTCGGGCTTGGGTGTGCGTTTGTGTGTCCTTTTTGCTATTGCGCGGCTGAAAGTTTCGGTGCGCGGAAAATGATGTTGAATGTCGCGGAAAAGCAAAAATGCTATGAATGTGTGTGAGATTGGTGTGCTTTCAATTTTTTCATCTTGTTTACATCGTGAATGCAAATGCTGCCTGAGTTTTATTTCGTGAAAATTCTGCATAAATTGTTGTGGCGTTCACTTCTACCCCCGCCCCACCTCCTAAATGCATGTATGTGCAGTGATAATAACTACGTTTGTGAATTAATCTTATTCCCTGCGAATTAATTTCAAAGAAAGGTGCGTATGTTGACAATTTAATTTCAGTTCAAATTTGTAGTCGAGGTTCTGGCGAAATAAAGCTGCGCTCAGGACATATAAACACTTGCAGCTTACTAACATAAACCTAATTTGTTGATGAATTCTTCGATATAATTCATTCGCCTTAGGTTAGTTTTTTTACCTATTTCAATGGCAATTGGGGGAGGCGAAGTGTTAGCCGATGCTACCTTTAAAACGATAAACAGGACAGTAAAGTCTTAGAAAACTCAAAATTTCGAGCATGCACGTAATTAGAAACACAAAAATTACTCTAAAATACAATTGGATATGCAATTTCGAAAAGGGCACATGTCTGAATATTTAACCTTTTCAGGAAATGAACAAAACTAATTATTTTTTTTAGAAGTATAATGAATTTAGAAAAAAATTTTTGTGTTACATTCTGGAACCAATTTCCAATCGAAGGTACAGAAATATTTTGATGCTAACGTTATTATGTAGTATATTTTAGATATTTTAAGTTTGAGAGGTGTGCCCTTTTCGAAATTTACGATATTAAATTCACATAATTTAGAGAGAAAAACATATAAATTTGGTGAAATTTTTATTTCAGGTATTTAAAATTAAACATTATACTTAAATCAAAGATAATTAGTAGACATTTTTTAAAAATCTTCTTCTGGACACTCTTGTTCGCTTGTAGTAGGCCATTGCAGTATTTCGTCATAAAATTGTGTAAATTCTGCTGGTATATATTGTTTCACTTTTGCAATATCTGCAATTTTCAATTTATTAATAGTTACTTTGTCATTATAAGCTTGATATTCTTGGCTTGGTAAGTTACTGCAAATGCCTTTTACTCTAGAAATAATGAAAACTTCCTCAGCGTTGATATCTATAAATATTTTTGTGGTTACTTCACCAGGTTTTCTAGGATCAAAAACGAACTCATAATAAGATGATACTTGAAAATTAACTTTTTGATTTTTAGGTACACCATTTCCGTAACTTCTTACTGATAAAGGTTTAGATTTAAAATTAAGTTTAGCCCATTTTTTGAAATCAATAATATCTTCTGTATTTCCTTTTTCAACGTTAAATTTCTTGGTGTTACTGGACTGTACTATACGGTCAATATATTGTTGATGGGTGAACACGCGATCTTCACGTCTAATTTTTCTTTTAACGACTGAAAAATTTCTGTCACAATCATTAAAAGAGTGGCCGCGTACTGGAAAATATAGATGAATAATCATATTTCTTTGCACCGACAATGCCATCAAAAATCGTATAACGGTATTGTTCTTATTTTGTCCAGGGCAGCCATCACAAAAAAGATGAAGATCATTTATTGAATGTGAAACAAACTTATTGACGTAATCATTTAAGAACGTTGATACTTCACTGGAGCCTTTCAATGCTTGTCCTTCACGATAAGAATAAAATGTTCCTTTGCCTGTTCTAATATTATGAATTCAAAATTCGTGAACCCAGAGCTGCCTATAATAAAAAATTTCTTGTACAGGTAATGTAGGTAAAGGCAAATTTTTGCATATAGTCGAAGGTTTAACCTAAAATTGTTTCATTATTGGCACATTTTTCTTGGATTTCTTTAACTTTTTTATAAAATTTGCTTGCAAGACGCTTATTTACTACTAACTCTACAGTTGCTGTCCTCTTAGCAGCAGCATTTAAATGAGTATCTTTGTTTTTAACACTTAATTCTTCACACTTCCTGCATACGTCAATCTGTGGCCTACCAAATGATAAATCAAAATTCAAATTAAAATATTGCCGAAAGAACTGATAGTTAACTTTGCCTGTCATTTCAGGATTCTTGTTCAGAAACATTTCATGTATTTTTTTAATATTTAATGATGATGACAAATACTGTTTCTTAGTGTCGTTCGAATAATGAATTTCTTTTTTGTCAAGAGACTCTATGAAGTGTTAATTTCAAAGCAATATTCGCCAGGAATAATGTTACTTCTTGAACCAATTGCTTTCCCTCTAAGATCTTGTGGTATTTTATTCTCCTTTTTTAATTCTGTCAGACGTCTGCATCTTTTAACGGTTATTCCACATAAACTTATAAAAGCAGATTTACATACTTTTTTTTCAGAGCCAATTTCCACATAATATTCGCAAGAAACCTTTTTATGTTTTGGGTTTGCTAGATCGTTGGTACGTTTTGAGATGTCTTTAGGTATAAATATCTTGATCATACTTTGAAGATAAATATCTTGTTCATTTTTCGTTCCATAGGAATTGATTTTTTTAATCAAATCATCCATATGATCTTCAGATAAACCATCAAAACATTTTTTGCGACATCTAGAAACATAATATTGGTCGTCAACAACTATAACTCACGTTAATACATGCACATATATGCGTTATTTACAAGCATATTATTAAAATAAATTACTTAAAGAAAAAAGAAAAATATGGAAATTTTACCTGCAAGCCGCTCCCGTTTGTCGTCTTGGCACTTGTTTTCCTTTTTGATTAACATGAGGGAAACCTTTTATTTTAGCTGTTTTTTTCACAACATGTCTATATTTCTGGGTATTTCTTGCTCCTCTTTTTTTTTGGGGAACCTCATTCTCAGAATCAGAACTCATTATGGAAGCGTAACGGCACGTCTATATTAGCTTCAGACAGCGCAATGACTGATAAATGACGCACTATGTTTGTTGTTTTCAATTACAACAACAAAAGACGCTGAATTATTATGGAAGTTAACGGTCTTATGTTACAATAAATTCGAAAAGGGCACATCTCTTGGAGTTGTGACCTTTTCGAAATTATCTCTGTACACGCCATGACATCGACAATACAACAAATATCAAAGATGTTCCCTTTTCGAGTATAATAAGTAGAAGGAAGCATTTAGAATTCATTGATTTGAAAAACCGTATTTGGCAAAATATGCAAGATGTGCCCTTTTCGAAATTGCATATTCAATTATTTAAGGAAATATTTTACCATAAAAAACAATAAATTACAAATACTGATATAGTAATGTGTCAACAAAGCCTTCTGCTTCACAACCTCTTGTAGGCGATTCGGCATTGCCGTTATAAGTCTCCTGCATCTCTCCACATGTGTGGATGCCCATCCTTCATTCAACGCTTCGAACAATTGGTCCATGTTTGTGTAATTTCTTACTGCTATTGCTTGTTTTATGTTTCCACACCAGTGCTCGATTGGATTTAGGCCCAAACTCGATGATCGCCAGCCTAAAAAGAGTACGCTGTTGTTCTCCAGAAACTTCCTTGTGTGTCGTGTCGTATGTTTGGGGTCGTTGTCATGCTGAAACTTCCATATAATAGGAAGATTCGTCTCAGCCCATGGCAACATGATGTTCACTTAGATGTCGACGAACTTTTCTTTGACTAAATATTCAATCTATTCGCTTTATTGCCACCTGCGTGCTTAACAACAGTTGAGGCGGATCGAGGTCGTCTTACATATATATCTACTGTCATCAGGGCCATATGATATATTATTGCTGCGTCGCTCCAACGATGAATTTCCACTCATTTGTCCTGGTTCAATGTTCCCGTGCGAAGCTCATTCTTTTCTTCCGTCTATATGCCGTTACCTGGGGCTTCTTTCAGGCTATCCTGCCATGTAGTGTTGCTGACTGACTGTTTTCAACGAAATATCACTACTTTCCCTGAAAAAAACGGTGATAAATTTCAACAGCTGATCTTTCTGGGCTTCGTTTCGATGTGCGGATAATTTTTCTATCTATAATATCAGTTGTCTTTCGGGTTCTTTAAGCAGTCGTGCGGCTTTCCACGTGTTTCAATGCTCTACACTCTAGGAGGTTGACAATTTGACGATATGACAAGATTAACTTTCCCCATTTCGCAATCTTTTGTCTAATTAAAGGAGTGCAACTCCTTGCCTTTCCCATCGCTATTGAAATTAAAAACTTTGAAAATCACGTTTAAACAGCAACGAATGGAACCGGCATTTTCAAATTGATCATAACGAATTTGCATGCCATCCTATTTATAGTAAAATACAGTTTTTCTAATTATTGGACCGCTCCAAGTCTTGGGTTTCCCAGGATTTTGTTATCTTGTTGTCCTTTTAGTGATATCATCGGCTAACACCTTACCTTCCTCAATAGCCATTGAATCAGATAAAAAACTAACCTAAGGATAATGAGTTATATCGAAGGATTCATGGTCAAACTCGGTTTTTCTTAGTAAGCTACAAGTAAATGTACCTGAACTTTGAAACAATAATAAGTTCATATTTGTTAATTTAATTATTCCAAAAACTGACAGATTTTGTTTGAATTTTTCAATTGTATCTAATATTTCTCTTCTTGAAAAATCACCAAACAATAAAATTAAAAATTAAATTTCATCTTATTTTGCAATAACTGTCCAGCAAAAGTCATAGTACCACAACATAGATGATAACAATTTAAAATTTAATTTGTATTAACGGAAAAATGTATACCTACTTTTTAACTGGATATCGTTTAGGTCTCAGAACTTCCTTTAACCGGGTTGGCATTGAGTTTTTTTTTCGCGAATTCGGAAGATATTTCTCTCCACCCGGCGCCCCCCCCAAATCCCCAAAATCGCGACCACACACACTGTATTTCCACAAAAGATTTGCAGAAACTGAAAAAAAAGAATTAGGAATGGTGTAAAGGGAAGCCTAATTGGTTTGCGATTTATTATGGTGCACAACTCAACTTTTTTAGATTACTATTTATAGGAATATTTATTCCTATTTGTCATTTTAAAATGATATATTCACGTGGTTCATTCGACGCGTAATTACTTAACTTAAAACTGAGTGAGTTTTCAGGAAAATCGGTTCGGCCGTTTTTTATTAAGGACGAAAAATATGAAAAAAAACAACTTAATTTTGAAACTGATGAATTGCACTATTCATTCGTGCAGATTCCAAATACCTTTTTAGTAATATTTTTATTATTGTGTGTTTTAGCAAAATTTTGATCAATGTTGTAAAAAATGTTGAAAAAAAATTGTTATTAAAAAACAAGATAAATTTATAGAATTTCAAACTCATATCATTATTCCAGTTAGGAGTAAGAATTACTCCAAAGGGGAAAAAAAGAAAAAAGATACAAAGGGGAAAAAAGAAAATAAGAACGAAAAGAAAGAGGGGAACGAAACAAAAGAAAAGAAGAGGAAAGAAAAGGAACGGTGCGAGGGAAAGGAACGGGGAATCGCGGACGCGATAGGCACGTCAGAAAGCAAGGATGAGGTGGATTTGGTGGAGGTAATGGTAGTTTTCGGGGCCGAGCAAGAGAACGAGGAGGCCGAGGAAAAGGAGGACAAGAAAGAGGAGGACGAGGAGGTCCAGGCTTTGGTAACGGATGTTCAGGTGGTGGAGGCGTCTTCCTCTATTAAAGCTACTATGGCTAAATATAAATAATAACAAAACGAATAAAAATAATCATAATAATTAATAATAATAATAATAATTTTAATTAATAATAATTGATAATGATAAAAACAAATTAAATTAATTAAAAATTATTCACCCCATTGGGAAGTTTGGACCATTTATTTTTTTATATTTAATACAAATATTTATTTATGTATCATTTGAGGGTTATTTTCATTCATCCTTATTTATATTTACATTCGAGCGTAACTAAATATTAGCGATATTTATTCCATGGCTTGGTCCATAAATTCAATGAATCGTTTTGCATACTGTTCCGGATCACATGTCGATATACCATCAACATTACTGCCATATTTCACGGTTTTAGCTGTCTTGGCCGCCTGATGCGATTGCAAAGAAATGAGATTCAGATAATGTTAAGTAGGGGACAAAATAAATCAAATAATTCACCTGTTTTTTGACACCATATTGTGTTAGCACATCGATAATAGCCATGAAATATATTTCTTGTTTTTCTATAAGAAAGATTCAAAAATTTAGCGTGGTTTACTTTTAAACCATGAATTGGGAGTTCTTAACAAATTTAAATGGATAGATCGACAGACAAAATCTTCATTGCTATCAAGATACAATAGTGTGTTGAAACGAACTTCAAGCTCGAGATACAAACAACAGAACCGTTTTTACGTGTGGTTTTTCTCCAATAAGGCAATGCAGACAAATGTTGATTTAATTGGAATGGTTGCCCAACAGTGAAGGCTCGTGAGATGAGGCAACTTATGCGACGTCTTATCTAGTAATTTTACTAATCTAACAACATATTGTTTCAAAAAATTTCACACCTACTGTTGGTTCCTGTTCTGAAATAATAAATTCACAAATGTATATGACAGTGTTTAGTCACTACCAAGTCCCAAATGCATGCTCCTAAGTGATATCACAATGCGGATGAGACTGCTTTGTTCTTCAAGTGCCTTCCGGATAAAATCTTTACATTTAAAGGCGAAAAAACCAAGGAAAGCCTTGCTGTTCTTCAGTGTACTAATATGACTGGTACGGACAAACGCCTTCTTTTTATCATAGGGAAATCAAAGTGACCTAGATGTTGTAAAGGTGTCAAGACTCTACTAGTTGATGACAAAGCTATTATTTAAGGATTGAGTGAAGAAACATGATATGGAAATGAAAGTGAAAAGCCGAAAACTTATACTTTTCATTGATAACTGCTCTGCCCGCACGAACTTACCCTCGCGTCCAAATGTGAGAGTCATGTCAGATCAAGGTATCATACACGCTTTCAAACGTTTTTATTGCAGAAAAGTCGTTGATCATATTCTTGAGTGCCTAGAAAAAAAATAGTAGTCCTGCGATAAAACGTGCTCCTAGCCATTAAATTCGCAAGGAAGATAATTTTTCAAACTGATGGTACAAGTAAGTGACGTTCCTGTTAAGAACTGTTCTAAGAAAGCTGGGTTGTGAATCAGTCGGAATAAACAAGATTTGGTACCAGAAGAAAATGATGTTGTTTCTCACGAAATCGATGTGTGAGGGCCAAATTTCGAAGACTTTGCTATATGAACTCAAACAGTTTCTCTACAAAAATCCACAAAAAACCCTTTTTTTCCCACGCTCCTAGATGTATATGCCCCCTTAATGTCTCCTACTTATGCGCTAATTCCATACCGAGGTCTCTCCAAAAGTTGAGCTCGTGTTTAGCGATTTGTTTGGATTTTTTCCAACGTATTCCAACGTTCGATTAGTCGTAATTCCAGGTATTTAAAATCGCTTTAACGTAATGACATGTGGACGAATAAAATCAACAAAAACTCCCAATGCTTTACGATTTTGAATGAATAGCCTTAGACTGCTTTTAGGCACAATTTTATGTTGACGTAAAATTTTCGTTTGCTATCTGTGTAATTTTACTTCTGAGCGTCTGTTCAAATGGCTGGATTTTTCAGGGAAACTTACAAAATTCGTGAAGGAATCTAGAAATTTGAATGACGACATGCGTTTCATATCCATTTCATCTCAAAACATCTGCTTAGGATCCATGTATTTGTAATGAACTTATTAGAAACTTTTAATTGTAAACATCGCTTCTACTGGCATGTCAGGATGCCCGATATTAGTCACACTTGGTGACAATGGAAATCTTTGCAACGGAAATGTCCACCAAAAATCGAGAAAAGTTGATTACAGAAAGTGAGATTTTAAAAATTGAACTGAGTGCCTAGTCCCGCATTTTATGCGGGATCGCATTCGGTAGGCAACCACTAATGGTGTACTACGCAGAAAAACCCTATAGAACGAAAATTTGGTAGGCTTATCGCTTGGGAGATTGATGATGGGGGGATCGGATGTTTAGGATATTTGGGGATTGTGGGACTAGGGGATGGGATGACTAGGGATCGGGGGATCATGAGAATGAGGGATTAGGGGGATTTTTCATTGAGTATTGTCATGAAGTATAGAAGTTATTTCCCGCGGATGTTTAGCCTTAATTTTTTTTTACTATTTTTTTGTACTTTAAGATATTGCATTGCTCGGATTTAGTCCAAGTATTGTGCACTAGGGAAATACATGCAATGATTCCGTCATGTCTTATCTGTAACCTTTACTATAGACCGCAGCTTCTAATTGACAGTAATAAAAAAAATCAAAACTGCTTGTGTTAAAATATTGACAACTATTTAGCTCACAAAGCTGGAGCAGAAAAGAGCTTTTCAATCCCTGAAACGTATTTAGACATGTCGAAAAGGAGACAGAGTCAGTAGAGAACCATCTGCCGCCGGACATCTGAGCTGTAGCACTCAAAGACATTCTTTTTCGCAGAGCTGAATAAGCTAGGTACCTTTAGAACGGACCAACTTCTGGATTCTGGAAATCAGGATGGCCAGTGGATACAAAATTTGTGAATTGATGGGCTTAGCACCCCATAGCCTCACCTAATCTACTTTTTCCTCTAATTATGGAAAGGTGTCCAATTAATTTTAAAAGAATAATTAAAATTTGCTCACCTTCCACACTAATATATATAAAGGAAAAAAATATGAACCCAATTTTCACGTTTACTGGTTCCAGCACGTCCAGCATTTTCTCTAGCATTTCCATTTTGTGCCGCGTCTTCTTTTTCCGCTCGAGCACAATCATGGATGCCGACTAATAGAGAATGATTCATTAGACGTAGTTGCGTCAGAAACTGTACGTTGTACGTTCAAATAAGACGGAATCAATAAGCATATATGTTAACATTGAATAGTTATCTTACATTGACATCTCTTCGTTATGCTTCAACTATTATATTTTTTAGAAACGTGACCGATTTGCAGGTTAATTTTTTGCTTAATAAAATCGATATCTTTGTAGATATGGAAACGTTTTTTCAAATCCTTTTCAGATGCTTCTCTATCAACGGTGCTCCCTTTCAAATTGAACTTTCTGTAATATGAAATGGCTTGAAATATTCTATCCATATACAATTTTTTTTCCAATTACTTGTGTATTGTTAAAAATATAAAAATAAAAAAAAATATTTCGCATAACAAGAAAATAGTGCTGTACACTTTTAACGGTCATTCGATACATTCCCAAATATTGTGGTAGTAATGTTTCACCGCGTCTTTCAGAAATATACTGAAAACAAATTCATGATAAACCAATAAAATACAGACAGAGTAAAAAAATCATTTAGGAATTTATATCCACCCGCTTCGATTTCTTCCGCAGTAAGACTTTTGATTATGAACAATTTATTGTAGCTTTGATAGAATTTCGCATCAGATTTTCCAGACAAATCAATTTGTACGGGTGACGATCGTGTCAAGGATTCACGATAGTCAACATCATCGACACCGAAACGTTCACGTAAATTACGAAAGATTAGCGGACAATATTCTTTGACTTCAAAATGTGATGGCATGTTTTGTTTGAAAGTATTTTGAACAAAAAAGAAATACGTTAGCACGGGTAAATCATATTGAACTGAGTAAGTATTTAACAAAAAAATGATCGAAAAAAGTTATTGGTGTTGGAAAGGATAGATCAGGAATCAGGAATTATTTCATTTTCCATTATCATACAAGCCTAAGATCAAAAAATTGGAACACATTCATCATCATCAATGACGCATAAGCCCGAATTGAGCCTTAGCCTGCTGAAGACATTACTTCTAGTTGTATCGGTCCAACCATCGCATCTTCCAGTTGACGAATCTACATTCATTGAGTCCTGCCAGAGTTTGCGTAGTTTCGCTGTTTTGCCACGGAGTGCGGCCATTCAGTTCAAAAAAAGATGCGTTGAACAATCCTCACTGAAAGCCAGGACTATTCAAGCCGAAACTCAGGGCTGTCCTGCCCTTGAAGACTCCAACCAACATTGGAACAACGTAAAAGTAAAACACTCCACATAAGTCACCAGGCACTAGGTCTTTGATTATATTAGACTTTAAGGATGTTGAATAATATAAATATCTGGAATCATGGTTCAATTTATTGATTCGTCATTCATCATCGTCATCGTCATTCTTTTAATTTAAGATGGTAGGCTCAAACCAATTCAGAGTCAACAAAGTCCACAGCTGCAACAACAATTTTCAATGGAGCACCGTCGATGTGACGCATTGTCAACGGCAAACGTCAACCCATATCTTCAGCTGACGATCGTCGGAAAACAACATAAATCAGGTGGAGCGGCACGTAATGGAACGAGCACTGAACTGGACCAGTTCATCGATTGGGCGTGGCAGCACAAGGGAACTGTTGAAAGAAATGTCGGGCAGCGCAAACGGCGGAACGTTTTCTTATTTTGACTGTATGACGAATTGATTGTTTTTGCATTTTGTAAGATAACATTTTGGAGATAGTAACCGGGAAGTAGCGAGTTTGGTTTGAGATGAGACAGTAGAAAGTGGGGAATTTAGGTTCCTTTTGGGATTGTGGACTGCTGGTTGGAAATCGATCGATTTGGGACTTGCTCGCTGGGAGGCATTATCTAGTTTTCGATTCATTTTGGAGTTATTCGGACACGCGAATTGCCGGAAAACGTGATGGGTTCCGTGTTTTAGTGAAGCAAGTAAAACACACATCTTTGACGTTGACGCTGTTACTCATCCTTAAAAATCGGATTTTTTTTTGGAAAATTGGGCTAACTGTAAAACCAACCAAGGTACAGCCATTCTTTGCTTTGCGCTATTTCCAGCCGTAACACCTGTCCGTAGTTCTGAAGAATCTATCAGTATATTACAACAAGTTTCCAAAAATTAATATTGTTCTAACTGATCATCGTTTGGATTTCAAACGTTCAGGCCACTTATCTATTGTAGCACGCACAGTATCCATCGGAAAATTATTTAGTTTCGACAATAGACTTTTTCAAAAATGAATATTGGGGCAACTTCTAGCGCCAATTTTAGCCTGTAGAGTAGACCATAATTCATAGTTCAGTGTATTGAGGTCAGGGCTGGAAGAAAGACTGTCGTCAGCTTTTGATTACATTCGCCACGTAGCGTGGCCGATCAAAAAAAAAATGGAAAATGCCATGAAGAACCCACGCTGGATTATTCAAGGCGTAACTCAGGGTTGTCCTGCATTTGAAGACCCTTAAACACTGACAAGTATGTCGTCTGGGTAAGCGATTGCGATTAAAGATTGAATACGCGGTCCGCATTTCACGCAGTCACTAGGCACGTCCTTGAATTCTATTGGATTGTAAGGATATTGCATTACACAAATAGGGAGAAGATTCATCTAGGTTAAGAACATTGAATTATATACGAGGGTCCTTCAATAAGTAACGAGACAAATTGATGTAGGTCAAAAATTATTTTATAATTCAATAGGAAACTTTAAGGATTTCAAGTTGACATCCTTGTTATTACTTCTGATTAGCTGTTTGGTAAGGTTTTGTAAACATAACGTATAATTAAATTAGTTCAAGATGTCAAGTCCGATTGATTAGATTTTTAGTAGCAGAAGGTATTAAAGGTAGTGAGATCCATGCAAGGATGTTAAAAGTGTATAGGAACAATTGTTTGAACCGTTCGAACATTTACAAGTGGATGGGACAATTCAATAGTGGCCACGAAAGTGTTGGAGATGGGCAGGGAACTGGACGACCAGTCGAAGTTGCATCTTCTCCCCTTGACGTGATAATCCAAGATAACAGACGTATCACTGTTGAACTGATAGCAGAAAAAGTGAATGCAAGTGTTGGAACTGTCCAATAACATCATTCAAAAAAAGCTGCTATACAAGAAAACTTGCGCGAGATGGGTGCCAAAACAACTTACGGACATCCACAAAGAAAAAAGGCTTCAAATCAGTCAACAGTTGAAAGCCCGATGTTTAACTGAAAAATAAGTTTTTTTGGAAAGAATTGTAGCGTGCGATGAAACGTGGAGCCACCATTATGAGCCTTAGTCGAAGAGACAAAGCCTCGAGTGGAGGCACGCAAGTTCTCCAACGCGGAGAAGTCAAGATTCAAGTGCAAACTTGGCTCCAACAGGTACCAAAAGAATTTTAAGCCAGTGGCATACGAAAGTTAGAGAAACGATGGGAAAAGTGTATAAGTGTTTGGGGGGGGGGGTATATTAAAAAGTAGCCAAAATTTTGTGCTGATTGATTAATCGATTTATAAACTACAAATTGTCTCGTTACTTATTGAATAAACCTCGTAAATAAATATTTGATTTATTTTGCAGTAATAGCTGCTCTAGTGTTACTACTGCCAATCTCTGAAACCTGATAATATAAGTTTAGAATTCTACAAATGAAACGCCTTTTTCAGTTTTTGTATCCTCAAAACGGCTGGTGAAAAATCACAAATTGGTTAATTAACCCACGATATGAAATCTTCTCAGTGAATTTGTTGCACATCAGTGTAAAATTTAGATAGGAGGAAATGATTGAGTGTTAAAAACATGCTTCGCCAACACACAATGTTTTTTTTACTTACCTATTAAATAAATGATTATCAATTTTAGTCTTGGAATACGCTCCAAATATGTACACCTGGCAACAACAAAAAAGACATATTTACGTGATTAAATGCATTTATCTGAAATGAAAAGAAAATTGTTTTAAAATTGGCAAAGATTTATCTATTTTTTTAAATTAAACATACAGACGCACTTCAAAGTGTTACGATTGAATGCATAAATCTCACCCTTGAACCAAAAGTTATTAAAAACTAAATACCGGATTCTATGATTAATAAAAATAGGCAAAAAATTAAGCTTTTTAAAATTGTATTTTTTGCAAGAAAATGGCTTCGTGAAATGCTTTGCCTATTCAATGTTTCCGGGTTTAGGATTCCAGGTACAAAGAAACATTTTTTAGGTATCAAAAATACAATCTTGCACCTATTCCAGACAGGAAAAGGCTAAAGTAAGCGTCGGAATCCACAAAACAAATATATATGTATGAAGTCGAATTCGATTTTTTCAGTAAGTATTGCGACATTTTATTTCGTCAAAGAACAAACCTGGAGGAAGCAGGACGTTCATACCGGATCCTACCTTTATTACGGCAAGGTTATCACTCGAACGAACGAGCACTTCCACCAAGCTATCAAGGCATGGCATCTATATATAATCTTCGATCTGGAATTTGACCCTCCAATAAATCCAACCTTCACTAACAAAAAGAAGATGGATTGGGTCAAATATTAGTCTGTATTTGCGTCTGCACTCGATGATAGACTCCGACAGATAAAAAATAGATGAAACCCTTATATCTGCCGTGGAAGAAGCAGCAAAGTTTGCATGCAGTCAAACGAAGCAGGAGGAAGTACAAGCTCCCATGATGGAACACAGAAAGAACAATGGAAGTCCTTTAATCACGCCAAAGAATCAAATGACTGGTCTTCGTAGAAACTTAAACTGAAGGAGGTCAAAAATTCTATGAGAAAGGCCAAACGCACGTCGTGGAGGAGTTTTTGTGCAGGCATAGAAAACTGGAAGGATGTCAGTCGTCTGCGTGAGTCGCTCCCCTTATTTCTACGATCTGTGAATGACACAAACAGGACTAGGACAAAATCCAGCTCCGTAACGCTGGGCGTCCTTATGTACACACACTTCCCTGGGAGCGATCAATCACTATACTCTGCTCTACAATTCGTTAGGGCTAACTTGATAATTTTAAAACGACAGGCAGCGACTCGCTGCGGTAATCACGGTATTCTGCAACGTAAGTGATTTAGTGGTGACAAAAACTGGTGCGAAAAAAAGGTTTGGAACATCGGTATTTTGATTCTAATATTTAAAATAAAACAATTCTCTTGACAGCATTGATTTCAGTTATTCGCTAAAATAATTTATCAATTTTTTCTCCAAATCAACCGATGAAAACTTAAATTTCAAATTCAATCCATAAATCTGCCCATAATCACCGAAAATTGTGTGAAAAAGTTTTATTTTACGTATTACAATCAAAATATTGAATTTCCAAAACTTTTTCTCACCAGTGTAGGTTCTTACACGACAGCACGGTCGGAATTCCACATCGGGTTTAAAAGTTTATGATTCATTATAACAGTTTCCTGGATTTTCATCCGCGGTCCACTTTGCATCTGTTCGAAACTAGCAAAGCTCCGACCCGATATTATGCCCCAGATAAGTATATGCTCAATTATTCAAGACACTATCGTCATCTATGCCTTTCGTCATACAATCTATCCAAGTCACCCACCACTGGTTTTCGTTTAGTTCAGCCAAATTGACGCTGTCGCGAAGGACTCACTTCACTTTTGGCGCGATTCTCGTACGGAGCGGATGTGTTTATGTCAAATCGTGATCGGTGAATGGTGTTTTCTTATTTGAGCGATTGCGACGCGAGTTTTCAATTTGATTTTCGTTTGATAACGACAAACGAACAGTCGCGATTCAATTTTTCGTTTGTGATATCGTGTGTCGCGTTTGAATTCGTCGAATTGCCGCGAAGTGGGCGGAAAAAATGTCGAAGTTCGTGGAAAGTGGTGAAAGCTTTGTGGAAACATCCGCGTGTCGCTTGATGGGGGTGAAATGTTGCTGACGATAAAGGTAAGAATTGAACATGTTGATGATTTACTATCGGTATTGTGAGTATATCAATAACGGTTGTGATGGGAGTACATATTCAACTTACCGTATGATTAATGCCCCACATAAAAACACTGATTATTGGTTCATTGGATCGAAATAGTTTTATATTTTATATTTTTTAATAGTTCGCATTTGAGTGGACCCGTTTTTCTCCGTTTTGTTTTTATTTGAAATTTAAGGATGTATGAATATGTTTATCAATTTTATTTTATACCCTTGTTTCAACGGCAAGTTTTTTTAAGTGTTTTTATTGGGTATGTTTAGGTAGAATATGTGAAGGATAAAATGAAGAAATAAGATTTAAAGAGATAAACAAACTTGCATAAAACTGTTATAATTTTAATATTTACTAACATTTAAAAATTCTCGAAGTCTTGTCTTGCTTGTGTAGAGGATAGCACTGTAACTGTTGTTAGTTTATTATTTATAAATTTTATTTTATTGAAGAAGCGAACAATGAAACATACGATTTAGATTGCGGATTTTTTTAAAATTTAATTATTATTTGATTTTACGAATCCGAAAGGACTTTTAATTAAATTGTTTAGCACAGGATTGCATATTTATTGTTATTTGAATTGTTATGTAGTTTTATATACCGGTTTTGTGTTAATTATGGTCTGTTTTTATTTCAAATTACATTCGCAGATCTTTAAGTATTATTTGTTTCGCCATTAATTTGATAAGAGTGTTGAATGTATTAGCAATGCTGATCGTTGTTTTATCTGGAATACGAATAAAAAATATTGTGTCAATATTCGCTGCAAATAAATTGGGTAAATGTTGAGAAAAATGTTGTAGTAAATTTTCAACATATTCTGTCGTTACGGTCAACATAAAGAGTCGCAAAAAAATTCAAGTTGAAGTGAATGGAATAAACATATGATATTTATTCTGAAATTGAAAAATTTATATGATTTAATTATGGTTCTGTAGATTGCCGATAATGCGGGCTAGAGGGCACTTTACCATGTCCGGATCTTCGACAGTTCGGATCACCAAAAGTTTAAAATTAAATTAAATTTTCCTTTAATGCACGTAATACATTGGTTGGTTGTAGTGGCAGCCCTCTTTATCAAAAGATGGCTCACTTAGGCCAAGATAGGCCCATTGTGATACCACAAAAAGATAAGGGCGGCACTAGAACCTGTGAGATGATGACAATCATTTGGATTCTCGTATGTAGCCAGCTATGCAGCCGATATTGAAATCAGCTACTTTCGTGAGACTGTCCAGGAAAGTGGAGCCTAAGGTTTTCATGTCTTTCCTGGACATTGAAGGGAACGCCCAACCTCTTTCTGCGTGTCTGCCAATTAGACAGTGCCCCGTCAGTATGGACACGATAGAACTCAAGGTTTCACGACTCGTGTTCAGGAGCTGCTTGGTGCGTCTGGTTTGCCTGGTTGTCCTGCAGGTTTCCTCCAGCAACCTTCATATAATGCTGCCTAAATCCCAGCTTTATGGAAGCTAGAGGTTGGCCGACTTGGGGTGTGAGTGTATGCTCCTGGAGCTCACTGCCAGCTCTCGCTAAGGCATCCGCTTCGCAGTTTCCCGGTATATCACTATGTCCCGGTACCCAGTGTAGTCACTTCACAGTGAAGTGACATCACGTTCAGCTGTGTACGGCATTCCATTACAATCATGGATGAGGTGTACACGTTGAATAATGCTTGGTAGGCAGCTTGACTGTCAGAGAAAATAGTCAGGTTTCTTATGGAAATTTTCTGATTTCTCAGCCAGTCTACTGCCTTGTATATTACAATGACCTCCGCCTGAAAAACACTGCAGTGGTCTGGAAGCCGGAAGGATAGTTTCAGGCCTAGCTGTTCTGAGAAAACGCCACAGCCAACTTTTCCATCCATTTTGGAGCCATCAGTGTAGATGTCGACCGATTCCTGCATCCCACCTCTTTCTATTGCCCAGTCATCCCTGCTTAGGATGACTGACCTAAAACTATGATGAAAGCAGGGAATCGGGGGCGCAAGGTCTACTGCCTCTGGCGTTGGTCTATCCCTCCGAAGTATGGTCGAGTGGCCAATATTTCCCTCTTGCCAGAGATGTAGTGCTTTTAATCGAATCGCAGAGCACTTGGCCTGCTGTCTCGTAAGGAGCTCCGTCGGGAGTCAATTCAATAGCATAAACAGTGCCTTTATCGCGGTAGTGCGTAAGGCCCCGGTGATTGCAATAGCTGCAATCCTTCTGACCCTGTTTAGCAGGTTTGCATTGGATGTTTTTGCAATAGCTGGCCACCAAACAACTGCGCCGTACAGAAGGATTGGTTCCACTATCGCCGTATAGAGTCATGATACGATTGTGGGTTTCAATCTCCACTTTTTCCCAATGGCTCTTTTGCAGCAGTAGATTGTGCATGCCGCTTTTCGCGTTCTTTCTTCTATGTTCGCTTTCCACGCGAGCTTGGAGTCCAGAATTAGACTCAAATACTTAACTTGATGAGACGGTATGAGGCTTATCTCATCGAGTGGGTGGGAGAAATCGTGGAATTTTGTGCCTGTTTGTGAAGAGCACAGATTCCGTTTTCTGCGGATTAATCTTCAGACCACACTCTTTGCCCCACTTGGTAAGAATACTCAGGGCAAAGGTAAATAATACATTACGTTAAGTAATACATTGATGTGTAGAACTATAAAAATCAATGTTTTTCATACGTACAACTGTACCTACAGCTTAATTTCAATACAACTGAACACGTAGACCTGAATTTTCAACCTATGTAGTGATATAGGATTAACAAAACAAAACATATTTGTGATTCGTACAACTAAGCAGGACCTCTACTATATTTATATCATAGCCAGAGCATATTCTGTTTAAAACTTTACCGATCGATTAAAACGACTCGACGAATAGCTTTGGCGAATGTGGTGTTGGGTTTTATATCAGATATTCATCCATACGAAGATACATTGTATTTTAACTCCACATTGCTTGGTACGTACAAAAACCAAATGTGGCCTAGGTTTCGTATGTCTGCACGATTGACGAGACATAAAGGCGCCAGTACGTCTCTTGTAGGGGCTGTTGCGACCAGCCTGTTGTCCGCAACCAATAAGCTGTTCGGTGGCTGGAATTGACCAGTTCTCTCGATTTTGGCTGGGGTCGACCGAATCGATGCTAGGCTTACTTGTTTTCAATTTACTTTGATTCGGTCGATATTAGCAACATGCGATAGCTTAACGATAACGCTTTTGCAATGCACTGGAGAGATCCTGGATCAATTCTAGACACGGTTGTAAACTCTATTTTAAATTTCTTTCCCTCTCTCTCTCTCTCTCCCTCATTAGCACATAATTCAGATGACAAGGGACGGGTCAACGCGGGTCATTACATCAGCAATGACCTTTTAGGAAAGGCAACGGAGGATCTTGTCAGCAATGGGACCGTTTTAGGTCGTGGTTGGGCAGAAGAGCTCTGATCCTTGATAGAAGTTGATCGATTTTGTTGTTTTGTTTGCCGTGGAAGAGTCTTTTAGTTCAGTGAAAAGTGGGCATTTCTGTTGGTTGGTGTTATTGGTGGAACGGTTATGTTATTTTTTAAATACCGAAACTGTCGGGAGTTTTCGGTAAACTTTTAAAAGCTACGACGAAAAGGCGTAGTGAATTAGGCACAGTTTGGTTCCGGATTGTCACATTTCACTGTGGGCATCTGGTTCGAGAGAATCAGGATTTTTATCTGAGCAAACCTGGTGCTTCTGATTATGGGGACTTCTTCAGCATCTGTTGGTGGCTTGACGTGGAATAACGTTTCAACTCGGTGCCGAGGCCGAAAGATTGCCAGAGGTACAGATATGCCTCGCTTCCATCAGTAAGGTAACTGAGCCTGCATTCTATAGAAGAACTGGTACTTCCATCTCTGAGTGAGAAGACGATGGTAGCCGCATCGCTGCTACCCATTGTCCAATCTTGGACGGTGGAGTTTGACCTCATCTAGGGAGGGCCTTCATGCAAAACACCAGAAACATTTCTGGGTCAATTTGGGATGAAACCACTAATTCGCCGTGGATTTTCCGCACAAGTCAGTATTGCACGAAATTTACATATCACCTTGTAATACATATGTAGGTGAGTGTCTATGCCCACCAGCATCTCAACATGTTAGTGCATTCGTCGGTACCATTGTTCAGAACAATTCGCGGAGCTTTGTGTGTGTGGGGGGGGGGGGGGGTTGTGAGAATCGGACGGTGTTTGTCGGCATGGAATTTTTTTCGGAGCTGATCACGGCACGCAGGAGTTTTTTTTCAATATAAGATTTATAGTGATAGTGGTCCAAGGTTGTAGCTTGTCTACGACTAGGTTCCATAGAAGATGTGATAGCACCCCACCTTGTAGAACGCCTTTGGAGAACCACCTCCTTAGCCCGTAATGGTCATACCTTCAAATAATAACGTATTGGTCATATGGGGTAACTCTGACCCCATGAAAAATAAATAGTTGCCATTTGCATTTTATACCCATTATACATATGAAAAGAAACCTTAATTTAGCGTTTATTTTTTGTAATCCAACTATTTTTAAAAGTATTTTTTTTTTAATTTTGAAATGGTGATAACATGAGAAGGAAAAAATGTGGAAAAATTTGACTTTTTTCACAAGAAAATTCATAAAAATCTTAATTTTTCCAATATGGCTGAAAAAACTGTGATTTCTATTATGGGAATAGTATGTTTTCATAAAAAACTTTTAGTTTTACTGAACTTTTCAAAATGTATATTTAATTTGAACTCTGAAGTTACCGATTTTCGGAAAAATAGAAAAATCAATTAGGAAGATTGAGCAAGCTAAATAAAGAAAAAAATCAGTGTTTTCACAAGAAAAATATATATATATATTTCATATGTTTTATATATAAAAATGAAAAAGTTACGTTATTTTATGAAAAAAAAAACAGATATTTAACTATGACCACCACATTCAGTGGATAAGTAGACCCGATGGTATGAAGGACACTCTATTTTCGTCTTTTTATCCTTTGATCGTTATCAAATTGTGCATCTTTGTCTGCGTGCCAACTCAACATTATCTTCTGGTACTAGTTCAGTGTTGAAGCCCAAAATTGAAGCTATACCAGCACGTAAATATGATCGAAGTGATTCTTGCATTAAGCGTTGTTTCAACAAGGGCTCGACGAAATTTTATCCAAACATTCTTTTGCAGTAATCTTTTTGTTGACACCTTCATTTGTGTATTTGATTCTTCAGAGACATGGTCTTCAGTTTCTGAAACTTCCCCATCGATGGGTTCATAGTCTTCTTCCTCGTCAATGAGGGCAGTGCTGATATTACGAGGTCGTAAATTATAAGCCATCTGTTTGCACGTTATACACTGGGTGACAAAAAAAAATCTACAAGATGCCAATTCCATGGAAATCGCTACATATTTTAATTTGCTTCTGGAAATGTTCACTTAGTAGATACAAAATACTTTTCTTATTGCAGTATGTCCCTGAAATAAGCGTCACAATATTGGAACACTTTTCCAGGAGCTTGATTCATAAAATAATAGAAAATGGGTACCTTTATCAAAAAAAATTTCGAAAATTTTGCATAAAAATTACTCCATTATTTTATTTTTCTGTCATATAATTAAAAAAGAGCAAACATATTGTACTAAGAAAAATTAATATTACATATATTTGGTTAGTTTTTATGTGTTTAAAAATTCTTAGTAATTGATCGGTCCGCCTTTTGCTGACATACATTTTTTTTGAAAAAAATTCATTGATTTGTTTTTCCCACACTTTTCTTATTTTCTATGGGATTCAAGTTGGGACTGTTTCCTGGCCACGGTAATGACTCTTTCCCTAGCTGCTCCTTTAATTGTGTCACCTGAAAAAGACAAACCATTAGAAAGTTTCTTAGTAAAAAAAAATCTTTTGCCAATGTCAAAATAACTTACAAAGCGAGCTCGATGTGCAGGAGCCGAATCGTCTTGGAAGAGAAGATTTGACACATCTGCCGTTAAGTCCTCGATTGCTGGAACTATGCCTTCTTCAACAATTTCTTTATATTTGGTGGCATTCACAGATCCTTCAAGAATAAGAAGACGCCCTACACGATTATGTAGGATACATCCCCAAACCATCGCGTAGGAAGGATGCTTTACCGTTGTTGGGATACATTCGTCCGTATATCGTTCACCGGTTCTGCGTCTTACTCGCAATGTTACATCTGGTCCAATAAAATTAAATTTCCATTCATCTGAGAAAATGATTCGTTTCCAATCCTCTAAGGTCTAGTTTTTTCGTTGTTTGCACCATGCAAGACGAGCTTGCCTCATTCGTTTGTTCAACAGCGGCTTTTTCGCTGAGCGACAAGAACGCAAACCCATCTCGTTCAACCTACTTTTGGATTGTTCTGGTACTGCAAGGCTTATTCATATAGTTTGACAACTCTGCCCGCAATTTCGATGCTGGTTCGAATCGATTTGCCAGGGCCAGGAACTTCAAATGGTCTTCATGTCTTTGCGTGGTACCTCGCTTTCTCCCGCTGCTTTTTTTCGCTCAAGGCTGCCTGTATCTTGCTTTTGTAAAAATTAAATTACGAACTGTCGCCTCGCTGCACCCTACTTGCCGAGCAACTTCCGATTTCGACTTGCCCGATTGGAAAGAAACCCAAATTTCGGCCTATTGTTTCATACTCAAAGTGATGTATTTTGGCATCTCTGGGATAAATGTTTTCCTACTGGCTTGCACAATCAGACTGATGCGGAAATTTTGCATTCTGTAGTTCATATAGGATCCCTAATTACCACCTGAAAAAGTTCGTTTGTCTTCGGATAGGCTAATGCTGTCATTTTGATGATAGCTTGGAAAATTCCTAATTCGTAGATTTGTCGCTAGGTGTAACTATTAATTTATGGCACCAAAAAATTATTTGAGCATGTACACTTATACTTACGTTTCTATACTTGAAAGTTAACACACAAAAAAGGAATCAAATCGCGCAAGCCTTTTTTAATTTCGCAACTCAATGGTCATATGGGGTCAATTTGACCCCCAAAAAAAGAAAGTCCACACAAACTGATGATGCGCAGAGTTGCGGAAAGTCCTTAGCATATTAAAGTAACTCAAAACAATGACAGATGGAGTCACTAGATCGATTTTGAGTAGCATATATACCTGTAAACTTACCATGGGGTCAAATTGACCCCTAATGACTATTACGGGTTAAGGTACTGTGTCCTAGTGTGGAGTTGATGTTCCTGGGAAACTAACTTGCACGTAAAATCAATTTACGAGCATATCAAATCAAGCGACTGTATACCAATTTTATCCATTCCACAGTAACAATAAAGGAGGCGGTTTTTCTTACCAGTTTTTTTATTACTGATTTCTTTTAATTAATATATTTGCAGTCAATAATTTTACAAGTGTTTTTTTTCGTCTTGTTCAAACAAGATTTGTTTTTTTCTTCCATATGTTCTTTTGGTTTATGAATTGATCTCTTCTAGAGATTTAATTTTATCGATTTCATTCTATTTGTTTTTTTGTTTTGTTTCGCGAGATAGAGAATTAAAATTTTCATTTATTCAATTTATTATTGATGAAATTTGTTTCACTAAATGATATATTTTTTTTGAAGAATTTACTTTACAGAGAAGTGTTTTTGTTGTTGAAAAAATCGGTTTATATATGTTTTACATCGAATTTAATTTCTAGTCTTTTGCGAAACTCATTTCACATAGAATGGACCGAGTTTAGGATGTTTTCAGTGTCATTTTTTTGGTGTATCAATTATTTGTTGCTGTTTCATTTTTTTTTGGTTAGGCCAAATAATATTTATATTAAAAGAAACATACAATGAATATAATAGGCATGTCTGATACATCGATCGATTGTATTGCCATATAACGGGAGATTGAATTGTTCAAAAAATATGTTATCGACGCGAAAAAGCAGCGGGGAAAAAAAGTTCTCCATAAGTATTGAACATTTGGTTATGCATCAACCAAGGATCATATATGATCAATAAATTTAGAGCCATACGAAATATTTCAAATTTATCTTTAATAGCATGTGCTGAATTGTTAAAAGTCAAATGGCTTTTTATTGTGATTTTTTTCATCGTCTTGCATACGTGTAATACTTTTTGCATAGTAAAATCCTAATAAATTTACATATGCAACGGTAAAGATGCCATTTTCCATTGTTTTATTGTGGCCCGAACTACATTTATTTTTATTTAATTTTTTTTTGCCATCACATCTGTGTTACATTGACAATGAACGAGTTACGCTTATAATTTAGCATATCTAGACTTTTAATATTCAGCTTGAATTGTGCGGTAAATTTATTCACAGCATGAAAATATTCGCCAATTAAATTTTTGGAGATTTTATGCAGCAGCTTCCAACGAATTCTTCTGTTATAATTATTTTATATTGATGATCAATGAATTTATAACAGAATCACGATTTTGTTGTAAAACTAATCAAGAAATGAATGGAAAACAACCAAACAACAATTGCGTAGATGTGCAATTGATAGGGTGGCACACGATTATGAGTTAAATTTACAATCAATTCATTTCTAATATTGAAACATTGTTGATAAATGCAATCGAAAATAGAAAAACTCGTCGTATTTTCGACTGAGAATTATGAAATTCAAGTGTAGATTAGTTGAAAAAATTGTTTTGCAAAAGTATCTATTGAATCATTGAATGAAAAGATTAACTTGATTGATAGCAAGTTTGACTTAGACCTCTTAGTATAATTGTTTTCTTCAGCATTTAACACATACATTCATAATTCTATCCCGACAATAATCTGATAAATGTTCATTACGATCAATTTATACACAGTTCCAAATTCGCATGACAATTTAATTGAATTTCTAGCTCAACTTTCAATCTGAATGTTAGAGATCCTGAAATGTAAATTGATTGACCAGAAATTTAATAAATTCTACAGGCCTTCCTTTCCGATTATAAGCCGTTTTGTTGTTGGTTGTCCATTTAAGCGTTAGTTTTACTTGTTTATTTTCGCGCATATAATTTCCGATCAGCTTTTCATATTTCCCGATAAATGTAGCATGTATCATAAATTTTCTTTCCTACGGAAAACTCATCAATTGTTTCACATAAATTTCCTTTTTTACTTAATGCTTACAACAAAAACAAAACAATTATCCACTTTCTTTCGATTGTTTTTTTCAACACAAATCATCTTAATTTACTTTTATTTTTTTGTATTTAATCCAAATATATATATATATATTATGTATATATCTTTTGAAGGTTATTTTTTTTAATCATCCCTGCAGGACGCATTGTGTAATGTTACGCACGTCATATAAACGACAACAACATTTACATTCAAGCGTAACTAAATAGTAGCGATATTTATTCCATTGTTTTGTCCATAAACTCAATGAATCGTTTTGCATACTGTTCCGGATCACATGTCGATATACCATCAACATTGCTGCCATATTTCACGGTTTTAGCTGCCTTGGCCGCCTGATTCGATTGAAAAGAAATGAGACGCCGATAAATTTAAGTAAGGGATAACAGTTGAATATTAAATTATGAATATATAAAATAATTCACCTGTTTTTTGACACCATATTGTGTTAACACATCGATAATAGCCATGAAATATATTTCTTGTTTTTCTGTAAAGAAAGATTCAAAAATTAAGCGTGGTTTACTTTTAAATCATGGATTTGGAGTTCGGAACAAATTGAAATGAATAGATAGATCGACAGTCAAAACCTCCTTTATTACTATCAAGATACAATTGTGTGTTGAAACGAACTTCAAGCTCGAGATACAAATAACAGAACCGTATACGAGGGTTGTCTGAAAAGTTTCCGGCCTGAACATGAAGATGGCAGAACTATTCAACTAAATTTTGGGAATGTGTTGGTCCTTGTGTTGAAAAATACTCATTAAAATTTCAGCCATTTTGCATGATCAGCTGCTGTTTGACAATCACTTGAGTAAGCCGTTGTGGGGGTTACCACAAAAATGGAAAAAATTGAGTACCGAGTTGTCATTAAATATTTGTTTTTGAAAAGCAACACGTCCACGCAAATCAAAGATGAATTGGACGCTGTCTATAGAGACTCTGTACCATTATTTGCGACCGTGGAATTTTGGGTAGCTGAATTTAAACGTGTATATTGACTAAATAATAAGGCATGCGGAAGCTATCCGCGCGTTGGGTGCTGCGTTTGCTCACTTTGGATCAAAAACGCATTCGAATGAACATTTCCAAAGCTCTTTTGGACCAGTTTTAGCGGAACGAGTCTGGTTTTTTGCGTTGATTTATAACTGTAGAAAAAACTTGGATCCACCACTATATTTCTGAGACGAAAGAACAGTCAAAGCATTGAGTTGCATAGGGTGAACCTGCTCCGAAAAAAGCGAAGACACATCCAACGGCCGGGAAGGTTATGACGACTGGTTTTTTGGGGTAAATGTATTTTTTTCATTCAAGGAGCACATGTTATGCCCTGCCTCAGCGGCTACTTCTGATGCGGCGGGCTCACCTATTTCCAAAAATGTTAAACAATCCGTATTTAATCTGAGTTACTCCAGCTCGAATGATGATGAATCTTTTTCATAACGCACCTTCATTGAATACATGCACGATTAGACGAGACAAAATAAACGAACGTGCGTGCGTATTGTCGCAGTTCTTTAGATTCAATGCCGAAAAAGAAACGAAAAACGTTTCGCTATGTAGGGGTACACCAAAGTGAGCTAGATCATGATGATGTGAGCTTTTTAAAAGGGTCTAAGACTGATCAGAATATATTGGGTTTTTCAAAAAGTCATTGCGATTTTTACTATATATTTTATTTTAAATAAAGAATCAATCGCTTTTTTCGATCTTGTGGAATTTGTAGAACTTCCGATCTTTATCAGCGTGGAACTTGTCAAGGTGCTGCTAGATGAGGTTTTCGTTGGCGAACGTTTTACCATTCAAAGAGTTCTGTAATGAACGAAACAAATGACAGTCCGATGGCGCAAGATCTGGGCTATACGATGAATGCGGAAAGACATCCTATCCAGGCAGCAACAGTTTTTGCCAAACTTGTAGGGAGCCTTGCGTCTTCGTTGTGAAACACCACGCCCTTCCGGTTGACCAGTTCAAGACGTTTCTGTTCGATGGCATCATTCAATTTTCGTAGCTGCTCACAGTAGACTTCGGAATTGTTTGTTCTGTTGGCTGGGAGCAGCTCATATTAGACAGGTCCCCTCCAATCCCACCAGATTGACAGCAAAACCTTTTTTCGGGGGATGTCTGCTTTTGCTTGCCTTTCCGGTGTTTCACCTTTCTTGCATCAACTTATTTTTCTGGCTACATTGTTATAAACAATCCACTTTTCATCACCCGCAATCACACGCTTCAGAAAGGGATCGTTTTCTTCGCGCTTGAAGAGTTGATCACAAACGTTTATGCGATTGACCTTATGAATTTTCTTCAACTCATGCGGCACCCAAACATCGAGCTTCTTTACGAAGCCAGCTGATTTCAGATGGCCATGAACGCTTCCAATGGATACGTTTAGGACGTAAGCAAGCTCCCGAATGCTTGAGTGCTTATTCGCCTGCACCAACGTCTTGATTTTGTCGTCGTCGATCTCGGACGGCCTACCTGAACGATCAGCGTCTTGAACTGAAAAATTTCCATCACGGAAACGGGCGAACCAATTCAGGCACTGTCGGTTTTTAATGACATCTTCACCATACACATTGGACAACTTCTTTCTTGCTTTAGTCGCTGCCTTCCTTTTTTTGAAAAAAAATGACAAAATATGGCGAATATGCAAAGTTCCCCATATTTGAATTTCACTTTTTAGCACAAATCTCGACCGAATCACGTTAAAATGATTTTAAACTTTTCATTTAAGTGTAAACACTAAAACGCGCGCAAATACTGACATACATGTCACACTGTGAAACAGACAAACGCTAATGACGAAAACTATCGGGAAAATATGCAATGACTTTTTGAACAATCCAATATTTCGAATCGTTAAACAAATAGTTTCCATCCTAGCCTTGTATCAAAAGGACTGTGCATTTTCCGAAAATACCCTATTAAGATAGATGTGAACGAACGTTGTTGATATCCCTTTTTTATACTTCAGTAAAATCTTTAGTTCGATGGGTTTTTATTGTAGAAGACCTTGCTTACTACTAGTTCTCATATCTGAAGTAAATACAGTAATTAATTTTCTCACTTAAAGTACTTTCAACAACAACTACTTCCTTAACATTTAGTTCAGAAAAAAACCAAATTATATGTAGTAATAAGGGTTAGCTACAATTCAATCCACACGAGGATCGACAAAATGTGATATTTCGTTTAAAAAATCGATGCGATTGATTGCGACAAAAGGGATACAAACAAATACGCGACAAATACATGCAACTTTGCAAGGAAAACATGGCGGTTCGTCCACCAATTTCCTTAAATGCATGGCGCCACAACAAAACGTGTCCATTTTAGTGTCTGGTCGAACGCGATCATCATTTCATATTTAATTCGATTTTCGCGCACTATCGATGCACACACCAAGATAAAGTATTTCATCACGAAATGCAGTATGCCGGAAATCACTGTGGCGGCTACGGCTTAGACGCCTTTCAACTTGTGTCCCTTTTCTTGCATTGCATTGTTTGGATTTCGGACACAAAAAGGTCCCAATGTAAAATGTATTATGGGATACAGATGCGACGGCATGCAATATTGGACAAGTGTCTATGCATCATGCAAAACAATGCGAAACAGATGTGGCCGCTTAGATGCCAGGGACCACACAAGAAAAAACGCAGTCGTTCAGGACACACGCTTGGCTCGAGTCGCGACCGTCGCAGAGCCCATCCGAACTCGCCTATTTTATACGCCGCATCAAATAGTTAATAAAATTGTTATCGTTACAAATTGACTCTTTTAATTACTCGGCACCTGTCTCCCCACAAAGTGGTGACCCCGACGTGATTGTGTCAAAAAGCAAACGTGGTGAGCAGTGACAATAAATAGAGTAACAGTGCACGTGTTGAACTAAAAAGTGAAGAACAATGGTGAATGACCAAGCTAATCGAGTGGTCAGCGGAAACCCAGACGCCGCGGCGGCAATCGCGCACACGAGCAGCACGCGTCTACGACTTCCTGCATTTACACCAGAAAAAGCGGAGCTTTGGTTCGCTCTCGTCGACCGCACGTTTAAAGCGGCAGGCGTAACTTCAGAAGAAGAAAGGATGAATCTTGCCATTTCCACACTGGACCAACAGTATTTAGTGGAAGTCGAAGACGTCATCCTCGATGAAACTCTCGAGACGCCTTACACAGCGCTAAAGCACGCTATGATCAAACGCTTTAGTACCTCGCGGGAACAGGACCTGAAGCGTTTACTCGAGGGTGAAGAGCTGGGCGACTGTAAACCCACGGCATACTTGCGACACTTACGCAAGCTTGGTGGTACAGCGGCGGGCGAAGAACTCCTGCGTTCCATATGGACAAGCCGGATGCCGCGATCAATGCAAGGCATACTGGCCACACAGAGGGAGATCGCGCTCGACAAAGTCGCGGAATTGACCGACTCCGTAATGGAGATGACTTCCGAGCGACGGATCGCCTCCGTACAAGCACCGACAGAGCCTGTAACAGCAAGTGCAAGTATTACGGCGCAACTCGCAGAAATTACGCGAGAGCTTGCAAACGTACATATGCGCCTTGACGAGCATGATCGGCGAAAAGGGCGTAGCATGAGTCGCGGGCGTGATCCTAGAGACTCGTCAAGAAAGCGAGAACGATCAAAGTCACGAAACTGCTCTTATTGTTGGTTCCACAACACTTTCGGAACAAAGGCGCGGAAATGCACTGAGCCGTGTTCGTTTTCGGGAAACGAAAAGGGCCCTCGCTAACGGCGGCTAGCGAGCCTTGCCTTACCACACGCCGCCTCTTCATTACCGACCCCGATCTCGGAGCCACGTTTTTGATCGATACCGGAGCCGACCTCAGTGTGTTCCCCCGATCTAAAACCCGCGAAAAGCTCGCAAAGACCGGATACCAATTACATGCAGCCAACAATAGCGTGATTGACACGTACGGATTCACAGCGCTTACGCTGAATCTCGGTTTGAGACGGGACTTTTCGTGGCGGTTCGTCGTTGCCGATGTCGCAAATCCCATCATCGGCGTCGATTTTCTCGCGCATTATGGCTTACTGGTCGACGTACAAGAAGCGAAACTAATCGACAAGCTCACGAACGTGACTTCTCATGGTCGCGTGCTTGCTACGCAAACGTCCAGTATCAAGGTGATAACAGGCAACACGCAGTTTCACCACTTACTCGCCGAATTCCCGGACATCGTGCGTCCCGACGGAAGAGCCCCGCAAATACGCCACAATACGCGACATTACATCGAGACTACACCGGGACCACCACAGGCGGCTAAACCGCGTCGTCTTGCACCAGAGCGTCTTCGTATAGCGAAAAAACAGTTCAACGCAATGCTTGAACTAGGTACTGCGCGACCATCATCGAGTCCATGGGCCGCTCCACTACACCTCGTCGCGAAAAAGGACGGTGACTGGCGCCCGTGCGGCGACTATCGCGCACTCAACGCGCGCACCATAGCCGACCGCTATCCAGTGCCACATATACAGGATTTTGCGCAGTCATTGGAAGGAGCTACAATTTTTTCCAAAATTGACCTTGTGCGGGCGTACAATCAAATATCCGTAGCTGAGGAACACATCGCGAAAACCGCCATTGTTACACCATTTGGCCTTTTCGAGTTCCCCTTTATGAGTTTCGGGTTGCGTAACGCCGCGCAAACCTTCCAGCGTTTCATAGACGAAGTGCTTCATGAGCTGGATTTCGCATATGCCTACATCGACGATATTTTGGTGGCATCGCGCGACGAAAAGGACCATCATCGACACTTACAGGAACTTTTTGCTCGGCTGCAGCACTACGGCATCGTCATCAACCCACCGAAGTGTTTATTCGGCGTGCAGGAAGTACCTTTCCTTGGATACCGTGTCCATAAGGATGGCATCACGCCCTTGCCGGAAAAAGTCGCTGCAATAAAAGACTTCCCGCAGCCGAACACCGCGAAGCAGCTGAGGCAGTTTTTAGGTATGATAAATTTTTACCGAATTTGCATACCCAAAACAGCACACACGCCAGCCCCACTCAACGACTTGCTCAAAGGCAAAGTTAAAGGCAATGCGCCACTCCACTGGACGCCCGAAGCCGTCGAGGCCTTCCAGGAAACCAAAAAGGACCTAGCTCAGGCAGCGCTACTCGCACATCCACGCCCTGGCGCACGTATCTGTCTGTCGTGCGATGCATCGGATCTTGCGACCGGTGCATCACTAAATCAAAGCACAGGTGATACATGGGAGCCACTAGGATTCTTCTCCAAGAAACTCGGCCCCGCAGAACGCAAGTACAGCGTGTTCGATCGTGAACTTTTGGCAATTTACCGCGCCGTCAAGTATTTCAAGCACATGCTTGAAGCGCGGGAATTCACGGTGTTCACTGATCACAAGCCGCTCCAGTTTTCATTCCGCCAAAAATTGGACAAAGCATCACCGCGCCAATTTCGCCACCTCAACTTCATTGGACAGTTCTCGACCGACATACAACATACTGCAGGGAAGGATAACGTCGTAGCCGACGCCCTTTCGCGCATTGAAGCGGTCGAACAAACATTAGACTACGCAGCATTGGCACAATCGCAAAAGGACGACGAGGAGCTCAAAGCACTCTTTGAGCGCGAATCAGCGTTGTCGCTTAAGCAAATAGTAATGCCAGATTCAACCGTGTCAGTCACTTGCGACGTGTCCACGCCCCACATACGTCCTTACATCACACCGTCGTTCCGCAAGGCCGCGTTTATGGTAGTGCATCAACTCGCTCACTCAGGAGCAAAAGCTACCGCGAAACTGGTCGCGCAACGCTTCGTATGGCCCTCCATGAAAGCCGACTGCCACAAATGGGCACGAGCCTGCATCGAGTGTCAACGAGCAAAGGTAACGCGACATGTATGTTCCCCGACAGGCAACTTCCAAACGCCTACGGCACGTTTCGAGCACGTCCACATCGACATCATAAGCATGCCGTGCTCGGAAGGAAACCGCTACTGTCTTACATGTGTAGACAGGTATACTCGTTGGCCAGAAGCGTTTCCAATGCCCAACATGGAAGCAGACACATGTGCTCGAGTTTTCTTCGACGGATGGATCTGCCGTTTTGGTTCACCGACGCGAATCACGACCGATCAAGGCAGGCAATTCGAATCATACCTGTTTCAAGAGCTCAGCTTTTTGACTGGTACAGATCGAATCCGCACAACTGCGTACCATCCTCGAGCAAACGGACTCGTCGAACGGCAACATCGTCAGCTCAAAGCAGCCATCAAGTGCCACCAACACAACCAATGGACTCGGGTTCTACCAAAAGTTCTACTTGGTATAAGAGCAGCTTGGCGCGAGGATCTCCAAAGCACAGCTGCGGAACTCGTGTACGGAGAGCCCCTTCGCCTACCTGGTGAATTCTTGACAGAGGCAAAGGACGTCAAAGAGCAGACTACCTTCATCTTCAACAACTGCGTCCGACACCACCCCAGAGGCACGGTAGCTCAACTCCCTTCGTATTCAAGGAGTTACAAACAGCAACCCACGTATTCGTACGGCATGATGCAGTCAAGAAGATGCTACAAATGCCGTACGATGGACCATACGAAGTCATGAGCCGTAATGACAAAACGTTCGTCGTCAATATTGGAGGTGCCCATCAAACCATCTCAATAGATCGTTTGAAACCCGCATTCGTACTTGCGGACATGAAAGCGACCCGCTGAGAAGGCACGGAAATCACCATACATCACCCGCAACTCTCACAACCAACAACAGACGAGCAACCAGAGCGACCAAATCAAGGACTCGAGCGACATCAGCTGCAACATCATAACGAGCAGCAAGTTGCTCCACGCCGATCAGGTCGACGCCTGCGAATCGTGGATCGGTATCAAGCTAGTTTCCCTTAGGACGCTATTGCACATCCACATCCACGACTATATGCATTTTTTTCCCGTGATTTCATCACTGGCAAGGGAGTACTGTGGCGGCTACGGCTTAGACGCCTTTCAACTTGTGTCCCTTTTCTTGCATTGCATTGTTTGGATTTCGGACACAAAAAGGTCCCAATGTAAAATGTATTATGGGATACAGATGCGACGGCATGCAATATTGGACAAGTGTCTATGCATCATGCAAAACAATGCGAAACAGATGTGGCCGCTTAGATGCCAGGGACCACACAAGAAAAAACGCAGTCGTTCAGGACACACGCTTGGCTCGAGTCGCGACCGTCGCAGAGCCCATCCGAACTCGCCTATTTTATACGCCGCATCAAATAGTTAATAAAATTGTTATCGTTACAAATTGACTCTTTTAATTACTCGGCACCTGTCTCCCCACATCACAATGTACATGAGTTTGAGAACGGCAGTTGCGGTTAATTCACGAAACGTGAGCTTATTTCCTGCTATTTTTAGGCGTTGCCAGTAATGCGTAAGTTAATTGGAGTGATGAGTTTAAATTTTTAAATTTTACAAAAGTGAGGTAAATTAAGTGCAATGTCCTATTTATTTCAATATAGTCCACAAATTAGGTTTAAAATAAATTATATACGACTAAAGCACTGTTTTACAGTTGGGTTTGTTTTACGATTTTCTTATGTGCGAAAAACTGTACCACAGATCTTGCGAAGTTAAATAGAATAATAAAAATGCACTCACCTTCCAGACTAGGTATGGCATAAATATCGATATCGTGTATTATCTCATTATATTGTCCAATGCATCTTGGTGAATCTGGTGGTGTATTGTAGGTGAATCTGTATCAAAGATAAAAATGTAATATACAAGAATATAAGTAAAAAATGTGGTCTAACCTTTCACCACTATCACATTCTTCACTTTCACTGGTTTCACCACGTCCAGCATTTTCTCTAGCATTTTCACTTTGTGCCGCGGCTTCTTCTTCAGCTCGAGCACAATCATGGATGCCGACTAGCAGAGAATAGTCCATTATATGTAGTTTCGTTAGAAACTATACGTTGAAACCGATAAAAGAAAATTGTTTTTTTTTGTTCAAATTAGACCTAATTAATATGCAAATAAATATCTTACATCTACATCATTCCGTAAGGTTTCAACTAATTTCTCTTTGGAAACATCACCAATTTGTATTTTAATTTTTTGCTTGATAAAATCATTATCCTTGTAGGTAGGCAAATGTTTTTCCAATTCCTTTTCAGATGCTTCTCTATCAACGGTGCTTCCTTTCAAATCGAACTTTCTGTAATATGAAATAGCTTGAAATATTCTGTACATATACAGATTTGTTTTTCCAATTACTTGTGTATTGTTAAATGTGAACTAAAAACATTTCGCATAACAACAAAATAGTACTGTACACTCTCAACGGTCAATCTATACATTCCCAAATACTGTGGTAATAATGTTTTACCGTGCCTTTCAACAATATACTGAAAATAAATTCATAATAAAACAACACATTTGAATTCATTTAGTAATTCATCTGTACCGGATGGTAATGCTTTAAAAAGGCATGCATCCTTTCAATTTCTTCCGAAGTAAGACTTTTAATTATAAAAAATTTATCGTAGCTTTGATAGAATTGTGCACCAGATTTTCCAGACGAATCAATTTGTACGGGTTGCGATCGTGTCAATGATTCACGATAGTCAACATCATCGATACCAAAACGTTCACGTAAATTACGAAAGACTAGCGGACAATATTCTTTGACTTTAAAATGTGATGGCATATTTTCTCTGAAAATAAAATAAATACATTGTCAGCACAGATTAAAATAGACCGTTTCAAGACCTTTTTTTAATTTAATAAAGTCATTGAAAGTTTAAAATAGAGATATACATTCATCTTTGAGAGTTTCTATAAGGAAACTCTCTCCTTCTCGCTTTCCACACTGTGAAGTTCACCCGGCTGAGATGCGCAAAAATACAGGCGGACACGCAAACGTTAGGTCATGGTAGGGCGGGCCCAGGCAGTGGCATCTGCGCCTGGCGAGCTCAAATATATTCAACTGAAGGTATCATAGATAAACTACTACGAGATTATTCAGATATTTAAAACTTCAAATGCTGATCCAGAGATCATTTCTAAAGCTGGAGAACGCTTTCTTCTTGAATTCTACGTTTACAGTTATGTGAAAAGTAAGAAAAGCATATCTTTAAACGATTATAGCCAAAGAAATAGGTGTAAGCCGTTTCTTTATTAATTTTGCTTCTAAATGAAGTCGCTCTTATCTCAACTTCGAGCGAATTGCAGGAGAATGATTCATTTACGTCTCCCTCACAATTTTCATGTGAATCATATCGAAGTGTTTTTCTAGCTGGTCAGTAAAATAGGTGTGTACGTAATAAAACGAAAATTTACAGTTAAATTATAGTTTCAATAGAAATTTTTTTCGAAGTAAGTTAATTTTAATCATTTTTAATACTTAGAAATAATTTATTGTTGTTTAGTTCTTCTAAGATGGGTTGAAAAGCTCATTGTACCCCGGAAGGGAGAAGTTTGGTTCGAAGATTAAGGAAACCTATAAATTCATCGCTGAAGCATTGGGGCGGCCTGAAAATTTTCTAACCAATGCTTCAAAATCTTCAAAAAATACAGAAAATAGAGGAAAAGCCAAAAGAACCTCGATAACAACTGACCACCGCATATTATTATTGGCTAAATCAGATCCGTTCATGTCTTCAAGACCGATTTGTGCGCATATTGGGAATCAAGTTAGTGCTCGTACAGTTCGTCGAAGGCTACAGGATGCCAAACTATGCCGCTTTTAAGAAGTAAAAATTTAACGGCCAGGAAAGAATTCGCTTCGAAGCACCGTTTTTGGAACGGACCAGAGGGAGTAAAGAAATGGTACCACGTCCTTTGGAGCGACGAGACGAAAATAAATTTGTTCTCCGATTGTGGGCGAAACGTTCGAATGCTAAAGGGAAAGTAATTTCATGTACGATTCACGAAAAAAAAAACCGTTAAGCAAGGAGGCGGAAATATTATGGTTTGGGGTTGTTTTTCGTGGTATCGCATATGTCCTATCTTTCGCATAAACGATATCATGACCAGATTTGAATACAAGGCAATCCTATGAGGATATCATGCTCCCAAACGCTGAGGAAAATATGCCTCTAAGATGGCATTTTCAACAAGATAACGATGCGAAGCATTCTTTAATTCTGGTGAAAAGTTGGCTTCGTGATCGAAACGTCTCTGTACTCCCATGTTCCAGTCAATCTTCAGACCTCAATCCTATTGAGAACTTGTGGGATGCACTAAAACGAAAATTAGCGGGCCAATATTTCACAAATAAGGACCAATTGTTGGAAGCAATCCAGAAGGAATGGTATTCCATACCTTTGGCAACATGTCAACAGTTAATTGAATCCATGCCGCGAAGAATTGAAAAAGTTTTGAAAAATAACGGAGGATATTCCGGGTACTGAGGTTAGGAAGGAAGAAACAATTAAATTTCCAAAAAAATAATGAAATAAATTAAACTATTAATATTTTTGGGTACTACACCAATTTCGTTGACCATGTGAAATAAAATAATTTGGATAATAATTGGAATTAAAAGCTTTTAATTTACTTCCTCTGGGTTTTTTATTTAGAATATTCAGCTGGGATAAAATCCCTATAATGCAAATTTTGTGATATATGAACGAATTTTTGCTCACACCGATTTCTTTGACCAGCTGTGTATATATGCTTCACAAAATAAGCATATAAACGTAAATTCAATATTGCCTCGCTACCACCAACAGAAGCAGCAGCACGATAACATTCATTTCGAACCTATAACCCGGTTCAGCAGTGGTATGGAAATGACCAAAATGCAGAGCAATTGTGATGGGACAGAAGCAAAAATGGGCTAATTTCTGTTACGACACTCGAGCCCTCAGCTCCAGAAACCTTGTTAAGATTTATTTCTTGTAAATGCAATAAGGGATATCAGAAAGCTTGCAGATGCAGAAAAGCTGGATTAAAATGCTCTATTATATGCACAAATTGTAGTGATGCTTGTAATAATTCGCAAGTTCCATCACATGAGAGATTGAGGATTGAGGAAGTGGATTGTGATGAGTCTCATACATCGCAGATGATGCGGATGAAATTTCGGTCTGTCACGTCTCGATCGATACCGAAGACGAACTCACAACGCCTGCCTTCAGGAACAGCAAAGCGAAAAAGATTGCACTAAATTTCGAAATTAGGCATCACATGGATTGGGCTACACCGGATGTACATACGATCCTGTAAATGGACATTACGCATGATATTTCATGCAGTCAATCTCGCCTTGGCAAACAGTTGGTTTGATTGGTTGTATCGAAAAGATTTGAGAAAATCTGTTGGATTATTTGTCGTTCCGTCTTCATATTGCAGATTGCATGGGAAACAAAAAGAGGGGACGTCTAAGTAGCACACGCGAACCCTTCGCCGAAAAACTGCAAGACCCAAACAAGAAATTTGACCGCAACCGCCATTTTCACATTTAGATGGAAACACAGAAGGAAAACGTTGCAATAATATGCAATAAGAAAATACATTTTTATTGCAACAAATGTCAGGTGCATTTATATATAAAAAAGAGGGAAACTGTTTTTTCAGCTTCCATTCCAATGAACTATAAAACAGGATAAGTTCATATTTTTTTCGAACGAAATGAATGTATGCAATTTCTATTTTTCCCAGCCAGTTCCCAATTGATAAAAGATTCTTTCGTACATATCGAATATTTTTGAGCATATATTTTTCCGCCCAATTTTGAACAGTTATATTTAAACATTTATTTAAAATGTTCACAAGGCTTCGTTGCATTTTATTCCAAATAATTCACTTTTTCAATCATTCAATGAATCAAAAAAATATGTATAAAATGAATTTCGTGGTAGCTCTTATAATTTATTACGCAATGATAAGAACACAATAAAATCATAAATTGATTTCCACTGACACTATACCAATGACATTTTTTTGAATTAATTTATTGCACATCAGATTAAAATTCAGTTAGGAAGAAATGATTGAATGTTCACAACATGATTCGTAAACATACAATGTTGTTGTTGTTGTTTTTTTTACTTACTTATTAAATAAATGATTATCGACTTTAATCTTGGAATACGCTCGAAAATCATCTGGCAATAACATGACCGGAATATTCACGTGACTAAGTTCATTTATCTGAAACGAAAAGAATAACCATTTTGAAATTCGTGATAGATTTATAAATATGTATTTTTTTTGGACTTAAGCATGTAGAAACAAATCAAAATGTGTACGATTGAGTTCACAAATCTTTCCAATAAAAACAATCGAGATCGATTCATTCCAAATTTTTGCAGTAAAGGATTAGATCAACAAAACTACCAACTTTTGAACCAACGGCAAAGGAGTCGAAAATTGAAGAGAACGACACAAGAATTTGCCTTTTGTAAAATTTCTAAACGAGTTTTATATGAATTTCATGATAAAATTCACCCATCGATTTTAAACGGCTTGTAACTGTATGGCATGGACATCCGATCATTTAGATGATTCGTCACTTTCATATCGAATGCATAGGTATCATATTTCTTCTCAAGCCGCGAGACATAAAAGCACCTACAGATTCCATATGGGAACCTAGTGTAGAATGGCACGATTGAGTGATAAAGTCATCTGCTTAATTGATCCTATCATAAATTTATGAGTCCGCTATCTTTTCGCCACGATAAAAAAAAATCAATTTATGCCCTGTATCTGTTAGGCAAAATTAAATTATGCATATAAACATAGGCAAGGTAAGACGCTTTAAATAGAAAGAAAAGTAAGCATGAAAATAATCAAAAATTCTGGACTCCAGACTCGCATAGAAAGCGAACATAGCAGAAAGAGCGCGCGAAGCGGTATGCGCAATCTACTGCTGTAAAAGAGCTATTGGGAAAAAGTGGGGATTGAAACCCAGAATCGCATCATGGCTCTATACGGCGATAGTGTAACCAATCCTTCTGTACGGCGCAGTTGTTTTTGGTAGCCATCTATTGCGAAAACATCCAATGCAAACCTGTTAAACAGGTTTAGAAGGATTGCAGCTATTGCAATCACCGGGGTCTTACGCACTATCCCGAAAAAGGCACTGTTTATGCATATATAATTTTCAAAACAAAATAGATTTCCGTTTCAGATACTCGATTTCCTCATTTTTCTACTGCCATGTTTCGCTTGGCATTGCTAGCATAGAAATTTAAAGGGAAAGATAACCTACTCCGCCACAACTATCTCTAACAGTTGGTTGGAAATATATTCTCCATTTGCCACACAAAGGAGTAAAAATCTCTTTGATTGCAACACATCTAGCCAAATTTACTTATACGAGGGATGATCAAAAAGTAGTGAGAAACGGTAATTTCCAGTCCGCATAAAAATCTAACGCTTGCTTATAGACTCACTAGGTCAGGATGAAAAAATCATATAAATAGACTACGATTCACGGGAGGGACATTCAGTTGAATACGAACCGGCGAAGAGAAGACATCAAAATGGAGAAAAACGAAATTAGAGCAGTCATTAAGTACCTCTGTTTGAAAAAAATGTCTACCAAAGACATACACAGCGACTTAGAGGAAACATTGGGGAACTCTGCTCCTCCATATTCCACAGTTGCACGCTGGGCCAAGGAGTTTAAGCTGGGAGGAACATCCACTGAAGATGAACACCGCGAAGGACGCCCATCTACGTCCCGCACTGAAGATAACGTCAAAAAGGTCGAAGATGTTGTGTTGGCAGATCGAAGAGTGACCGTCAGACATGTAGCTGAGATCACGGGGATCTCATACGGTAGCGTTCGAACAATCCTTGTGGACGAGTTGCAGATGAAAAAGGTCTTTGCGCGTTGGGTACCGCGAATGTTAACCGACGAGCACAAGAAAAAACGAGTCGATATTTCAAGGGTGAATCTCCAAAAGTTCCAAGCAGATCAGAAAAAATTTCTGTGACGTTTCGTGACCATGGACGAGACCTGGATCCACCATTTTGATCCTGAAACCAAACAACAATCGATGACTTGGAAGCGAGCCTCCTCACCAACACCGAAGAAGTTCAAAGTGTCAAGTTCAGCGGGAAAGGTTATGGCGTCCGTTTTTGGGACGCCGAAGGAATAATTATGGTGGAATATTTGGAAAAGGGAGCCACTATTTCGGGCTCTTACTACGCGGACCAAATACGCAGATTGCGGGAAGTTATTAAGGCAAAAAGACGCGGCAAACTGCGAGCTGGAGTGCTGTTTCACCAAGACAACGCTCTGGCTCACAAAGCCGCAGTTGCGATGGCTGCCATTCAAGAAAGGGGATTCGAACTGCTAGAACACCCACCCTATTCGCCAGATCTAGCTCCCAGTGACTTTTACCTCTTTCTTCGTCTCAAGCAACACCTTCGAGGCAAGAAATTTGAAGACAATTGGGAGGGTCAAGACAAAAAAAATTTTTGTCAGGGAATCCTGGGTTTAGAAAAATGATGGACTAAATGTATTGCCTTGTTAGGAGACTATGTAGAAAAATAAATTATTTTTGTAACTGTCATCACCGTCTTTTATTGTGATTCGCATTACTTTTTGATCACCCCTCGTACTATAGTTGCAGAATTGACGCCACATTCAACGATTTTTCAAAGGCATTTGATTTTATGGACCATGTTTTTGAAAGCCATGGTCTTCATCATCAAAGACCCACTTGCCACAATTGGCTCTACCGTTAGAGTTGTCAGGAAGGACTATTAGCCCTAGACTATATGGAAGAATATGGTGTTGATCGTTTTTATTGGTTGGATATCTAATCCGAGCTACAAAGATGTGTTGGGGCAGATTATTTCAGGAGTTTTTTTCTCCTTCGTGTCGCATATTTCTGCTTTCTGTTTCGATAGTTCCCGTTTTTCTCTTGTGGTCACAAATAATTTAAAGAGAGAAAGTCTATCGCCATATTTGTTTTGATGCTTGGTTGGTTGTAGTGGCAGCCGTCTTTATCAAAAGATGATTTACTTAGGCCACAATAGGCCCATTGGCTCCCGACTTCTTACGTGGCAGCAGGCCAAGTGCTCTGCGATTCGATTAAAAGCACATCTCTGGCACGAGGGAAATATTGACCACTCTACCATACTTCGGAGGGATGGACCAACGCCAGGTAAAATAGACCTTACGTCCCCGATTCCCTGCTTCTATTATGGTTTCAAGTCAGTCATCAAAAGCAGGGATGACTGAGCAATAAAAAGAAGTGGGATGCAGGAATCGGTCGACATCTATACTGATGGTTCTAAAATGGATGGAAAAGTTGGCTGTGGTGTTTTCTCAGAACAGCTAGGCCTGAAACTATCCTTCCGGCTTCCAGAGTGGGAAAAAATTAAGTGATGTTGAAAAACATTGATTTAAGGAACTCAGAAAGAAATCGCGAGCGAAATTAAAAGATCGCAGATTGTAGTTAAAAATTTGTGGAATTTTGGAATCGAGAATTACGGGAAAAAGAAGTCATCTGGACATCCTCCAAAATATTCGCCTAGTGTGAAACGCGCAGTTTTAAGAGAAAATATCGAACACAGGAGTTTCATAATCGAAAATTGTTAGCAACAATGTTGCAAGTTTAACCTTGCAATGTGATCCGAGTTTAGTTAGAATATAGGCTGCATCCTCCAAAATTTTTAAATACTACAAATATTTGCAAAAACCCAAACGTCACATCGAAGATAGACTGAAATTCGCCAAAAATTTCATCCAAAAAGGAACCATTTGGGATCATGTGATCCTAAGCGACGAGAAGAAGTTCCAATCTCGATGGACCAAATGAATTTAAGTACTACTGGCACGATTTACGAAAGGATAGAAGAATCATGCCAAGAAGAGCACAGGAAGGTGGTTCTGAGATGATTTGGGCAGCTTTCAAAAAACATGCTAGGAGCGAAATAGCCTTCGTCAATGGTAGACTTAACGCTGTCGGATATCAGGAGTTACTAGAGGATTATCTACTGCCTTTTCTGACGCTAGCAGAAAACGAGTTTCAGTAGGATAATGCACCCATCCATACGGCTGCCTTCACAAAAAGTGGTTTCAGGATTCTGGAATCCAATTATTACCATGATCAGCGTCCCGACCTGAACACCATAGAAAATTTGTGGGGTATCTTAGCGAGGAAAGTCTACGACCAGAAGAAGTCATCCATTGGAAATGTAGCAGAACTGAAGGAAAGAATAATGGTAGCCTGGAACGAGATATCAGATAGCGTATTAAATAGTCTTGTTAATTCTTGTTAATAGCGTTTCGAGTCGATTGTTAGATGTAATCAAAAATAAGGGCAAATGGACTAAGTATTGAATGAAAAACTTAACCAACATTACACTAAGTTTATACTTTTTCACTGATCTTACAGCGAGTTTTTGTGTTTTTTTATATTTTATTTTCGAAAAGAATACACTCAACCTTTCATCCCTACTACATTTTCTTAAAGGCATATTATCCAATAAAATCAACAGTCATTTGAAATAATCTTCGTTTTTATGAGAGACTCAATTATTATTGATAGTACTGTATGGCTGTGAGTCCTAGACTTGAAAGTCTCAGAAAAGACTCTTGACATCATGGAAAGGAAAATCCTTGGCAGAATATTTTTGGACCAATACTGGAGTATACGGAGTGGAGAATTAATATTGAGTTGTACAGCATAAAATCCACATGAACGAGGCGCGAATATCTAGACGTATCCTGAAGAATAGAACCCAGGAAAATCGTCCATCAAGCAAGCGGAAAAGGCAAAGAGAGAACAGTTTTGAACGCGGATACCAAAGACATGTTAGGAACTGGAAGACGTGGTCGATTGACCGCGATAATTAGAAGCAACAGTTGCAGGAGGACAAAGCTAAATTTCGACTGTCGCTTTTAAATTTTCACATAGAAAATATATTCCAATCATCCTGACTCAAAATTGTGAGTAGTAGTGAAACAACTTTGATCTCCAGCTTCACCGAGAACAAATATTTACGGAAAGAGTACCGCTTTGAAAATGAACGGCTATTTAGGAAAGTAGGTGATTGGATACGATGGGTCGTTCCTAAAATGGTCCAATGGCGGAAAGTTCAACAATTCCATGTCCTGGCTGGACATCTTGGCCTGGAAAAGAAGTTGGAAAGAATCCGCAAGTGGTACTTGTTTCCGAAGATGCGTGATTGCGTAACAAAATACATAAAATGAAGTGTCAATTGTTGCTATCACTGGTGACAGAGGGCGAGTTACACTTCGATCCAATCGAACATCAACACTTCATGCCGATCATCTTGGGCCATTTCCAAAGTCAACTAAAGGAAATGCTCACGTATTAGGAACTGTCAGCGCATCAATTCTGCGACCAATGAACGAAAGTTGGACGAAGAGTTGAGAGCTATTCAATGGACTTTTAAGACAATGGCATCCTCGAAATGCGCTACAGAACAATATCATTCTACATCTCCACGATGATATTAAGGACGATACGATAATTTTATCTGAAATCCGCCCAGAAGCAGTCGATAGGAACAACTTTAAACGCGAACAAAGGAAAGAACGATACGATAGACGTCTTTCAACGTATTTCAAAATCCGTCAGTGCAAGAGAGTTGTAGGGAATCACAAGCTTTATACAAGAAAATCCGCAAAGTATAGATTTATTTAGTATGGTTTAGAAGTTACGAACACTTTCATGCAATATTTGCAATTATTACAATTGAAAATAAATCAAAATATTTCTTTCTACTAGCATAAAACTAATTTTCAAATTCAACTTACCGTATGATTTATACCCCACATAAAAACACTGATTATTGGTTCATTGGCACGAAAAAGTTTGACTTTTTGATGTTTGACACGAAAATGTTTCTTTTTAAGAATTCGCGATTGAGCGGACGCCTTTTTCTCCATTTTTATTTTTATTTAAAATATATTTTTATATATGTATGTGTATATATTTCTTTCTTTTATAATCCGTTGTTTCAACAGCGAGTTTTATTTAAGCGTTTTTTATTGTGTATGTTTAAGTAGAAATATGTGAAGGATAAAAACGAAGAGCAAATAGTACAATAAAAAAAGATGAAATAAATTTCACACGATATAATCTTAAAAAAAAAAAAAAATTCGTATTAATTATTATGTTTAGTTTCGATAAATCTTGAAAAATGCTCAAGATCTTGTCTTGCTCGTATAGAAAAGTTTTGCAGAAGAGTTGGTTTATTATATTTAAATTGTATTTAATTGATGAAAAAAAACTATGAATTATAAGCTCTTGACTTAGGATTTTATTTATTTTATTTATTTATTATTTGATTTTTGAATAAGAAAGGAACTTTAATTAAATTGCGGTTGCATATTGATTGTTATTTTAATTGTTATATGTGATGTTATAAACCGGATTTTTGTTGTTTATGATCTTATTGTTTTTTTTTTTAATTTCGAATTATATTCGCAATTCTTTTAGTGTTAGTGGTTTCGCCATTAACTTGAGAATTGTATCGAATGCATTCCCAATGCTGATTGTTGTGTTATCTGGAATTAGAAAAAAATAGAGTCAAAATTTGCTGAAAATAAATGGGATACATTTTAACAAAAAAGCTATGGTATGTTTTTAACATATTCTGTCGTTACGGTGAAATGGAAGTTACAGTCAAATGGAAGTTACAGTCCAATGGAAGTTACAGTCAAATGGAAGTTACGATCAGTGATAGATATAAATATAAAATATTTTTCCTGAAATCGAAAAATATATGAGTTTAATCATGGCACTGTAGATTACCGATAATACGGACTGGAGGGAACCAGACTTTGTCCGGAACATCGAAAGTCCGTAGCACCAAAAGTCCAGATTAAAGCTTAGTACACAGTTCGGTTCGACGCAGAAATTTGTATGAAAATTCTGCAGTTGCAGAAATTACGCACAGAATTTCAAACTAAATTCTGCAGAAGCAGTACACAGTTTTCTGCGCAGAATCAATGAACTCGGTAGATGGCAGCACCGCAACACCAAGTACTCTCCACAATTTTCAGACTTTTAATTGTTTCGACATTTCTTTTGATGCAGAAAGTTGACGTTTGGCAATAGCTGTCATTGAAACTGTCATTGAAGTTGTCGCCATCGTCAACAGCAGCCGGCAATTTGAAGAGTCAAAAGTCTAAATGACTTTGACTTTCTTAATCTTCACTTGTCTCCATTGTCAAATTTCCAGCAGCAAATTATTTACCAAATGTGTAGACATGCAGAATTTTCTGTTCTGAATCGAACTGTGTACTAGGCTTAACTGATTTTTTTGGTAATTCATGATGTGCAAATTTTTGAAGTGTAGAACTATAAAATTCGATGTTTTTCATAAGTTCAACTGTTCCTACAACATAATTTCAATACTACTGTACACATAGACCTAAATTTTCAGCCAACGAACTGGTCTAGGATTAACAAAACCAAACCTATTTGTGATTCGTACTAATCGGGTGTCCGAACAAGCGGAGCCTCTACTATATTAGTATCATAGTCAGAGCGTATTTAAAACTTTACCGATCGATTAAAAAGACTCGATGAAATAGCTTTGGCGAATGTGGTCTTGAATTTTATATCAGATATTCATTCATACGAAGATGCAGCGTATTATCTCCATATTGCTTGGTATATATAAAAATCCATATGTGGCAAAGGCTTCGTATGTCCGCACGATCGACGAGACATAAAAGCACCAGTACGTCTCTTGTAGGAACTGTTGCGAACAACAGGCTGTAAGGCAGTAAGCTGCTCGGTAGCTGTAATTGACCAGTTCTTCCGATTGTGGCTGAGATCGACCGAATCGATACTAGGCTTACTTGTTTTTAATTTACTTTTATTCGATCGATCTTAGCAACATGCGATAGCTTAGCGATAACGCTTTTGCAATGCACTTGAGAGATCCTGGATCAATTCTAGCCAATAGTCAATTCTCCATTTTATGTTTTCTCTCTCTCTCTCATTAACACATAGTCCAGATGACAAGGGACGGGTCAACGCTGTCCATTACACCAACAATGACCTTTGAGGGAATGTGCAAATAGGAAATAGTTACTGGCAACGGAGGAGCTGTGTCAGCTTCGGGATTGTTTTAAGTTGTGGTTGGGCAGAAGAGCTGTGATCGTTGATAGAAGTGGGTCGATTTCTGTCGCGGAGCAGCCTTATAGTTCGGTGAAAAGTAGGCATTTCAGTTGGTTGGTGTTATTGGTAAAATGATTATGTTATTTTCAAGGGCATCCCCAATGGGGGGGGGGGGACAAGTAGGGAAATGAATGCAAAGCAACCGAAGTCCTAATATAAGGCCAATCAGTTGGCTTGCTTTGCCGATCAATCCCGCACGTCAAAACTCGAATAATTTCACCAGGTACTCTCATTGCTCGTCCCACAAACTGAATTTAGTAATCAATGATCTCAACACACTTCCTGATATTCGGAACGCGATGGAAACCACCAAAGATATAATTAATTTTTTTCGGGAATCTGTTTTGAGGAGAAAGTTGATACCTAATATTGCCAGGCTGTGCAAAACAGGATAGAGTGAAAAACACAAAACTATCTAAGTTTTTAAATAGAATTTTTCAACCATATTGGAAGCCTTAAAAACCTTATTTCGCGAAGGAAATAGTGCCACCCGACTTCATGCGGCTGCTTCCAGAATTTTGTTTATTCTTGGAATTATGTTGTTAGCCAAATGCTCCGCTTTGACGAAACCTCCAATCTGCAGCTTTGGACGTGGTCAAGGCTTTGGAACGTGTTAAATGGATTTTGCAATTACTTAAGAGCCACCGTGACAATCCCGAAAAAGTGACAGACGAAATTATAAAGGAAGCTACTGTTGTTGCGGAGAAAGTCGGACTGGAGGAGGACATCATATTAATGCTGTGTATTATTTGGAAACAACGTCATCGAGACAACCAACCAGCAAAAACCCGTTCAGAATACTGGAAGAGGTTGCATACCTTGTAGTACGTTTTGCTGACGAAAACACTCCATCACGTAAGGTCACTGAGATTGCATTCTACTCTACACTCGTACAAACGGGCGCCGGATTAGTGTGACTAAATATACAGAAATTATCAAGAAACCTTGGGTCCTCATGGTTAACCATACAAAGGCACCCAAACGTAATTTATAAGATGTGCAGACACGAGATATCGTGGGTCTGCACCTGTTATCTGAGGCCAGTAAGGATCTTCGCCGAACAATTGGCAATTCCTTGCTCATTAGGCTACGCAGGGATCAATTTTTGTCTAGGATCGTGATTAAAGACGAATAATGGGTTCTTTATGATAACATAGAGCGTTCAATACAATGACGATTTGTCAAAGAGACATGCAGCGAAACTCACGTAAGAAAAAATAAAGCAGTTGGAGACTGGAAAATTCTGCCGCACCCTCCATACTCTTCAGACATAGCACCATCATTTATGTAGGTATCTGGAGCATTCTCCACGAAATAAAACTTTTAATCATGTAGTCAATATCACAAAACACCTTGAATATTATTTTGAGTTACTTTCGCCACACTTTTACAAAAGTAGGATTGAAATTTTGCAAGAACGATGGCAACAAGTTTTCGATAATGATGCTGATTATATAATCGGGAAATTTTTTATTAAAAAGTGTATTTATCTATAAATGTCAAAAAAAATAATTGATTACTTATGGGTACCCATTATTAGTATCATAGCCAGCATATTCTGTTTAAAGAATATACAATCGATTCAGAAGACTCGATGACTAGCTTTTGCAAAGATATTCATCCACATGATGATGCAGTCTGTTACGTAAAAGCGCGATCACAGTTACATGTAGAAAAAAAAATTGTAGCGATCTATTTCTATCTTTTTCTATGACATAGAGGGCACCTCAGTCCTCCATGCTTTATGGAAGGAATCAGCTGTGAGTCGAATTCAGTCGTTCTTCGAATGATTTTTCGAAATCAGTGGTGCTTACGCCTCACGCTTCGAGGCAATTTTTTTATGTTCGCATGAAAAAGGATCTAAATCAACGCAAGCAGCTGCTGCGAAATACATGGGGAAGTCGAAGCAGTTCGTAAACAAGTGGTTGAATCGCTATAAAAAGGTCGGTAATGTCGATGATTTTCCTAATCGCGGGAGTGCAAGTAAAGCGACAAAAAAAGACGAAAAAAAGATTCTCGCAGTGTTTTCGAAGGATCCAACTTTGACTCTACGTGAAAATTGAAAGCAAAAGGTGTCGACATATCATACGGAACGATTCGTAGGCACTTGCTTGCAAATAAAGTGAAATATCCGAGTACTTTGGAAAAGCCAATGTTAAGTGAAAAGCACGTTGGAAAACGTGTGGCATGGGCGAAGGAAAACTTGGACCGCGATTGGAGCAACGTGATCTTTTATGATGAATCTTGCTTTTGGGCATTTCCGAGCATCAAACGCGCCTGGACAACGTCCACTAGTGGACTGCTCCAACGCGCTGTCAAGACCCCGTCAAGGTCCATGTTTGGGGGTGCTTCTCAAAAAAGGGTTTCGGAACTTTACAGACAATTTGAATGCCGAAAAAATGAACAAAATCTATCAAAAACTTTGTTACCATCTGCCAAGCAATGGTTCATCAGAAAAAAATGAGAGCTGGATCCTTCAAGAGGACAACGACTGAAAACATCGGAGTCGAGCGTGTAGCTAGTGGAAAGGGCAAAATGGGGTTGTCACTTTAGATTGGCATCTCAATCACTGGATGCAAATTCAATAGAAAATGTGTGAGCTCTAATAAAAATGCAACTTCGCAAACCCAGGTTATGTAATTTAGATCAACTTTCTCGACAAATTTGGAAAATTTGGAAGTCTATTCCAAAAGAATATGCCGAAAATCTCGTGGAAAGCATGCCCCGACGGTGTCAGGCCAAAATTGATGCTGGCGGAGATTGGACTTGTTGCTAAGGTATTTGCATTGAGTATTGACGACCAATTAAACAACAAATGTGCGAATTTTTATGTAACAGACTGTACAGTGGACTAACTCCGCTTTCCGTAGGAGAACTGTCCCAAGCCAGTGTAAAGGAGGAGGGATTCTGACTGATTCTCAGCTTAAACACAGGCTGCTGAGTTAAAGGTGTGACGAATAATAGGGTGGCATACTGAAAAAATGATGATAAGCCCTAAAATACGGCGATCAATCCGGAGCTTTGCATGGGGCTCAATTGAAGAGGTTGTGTCTGTGCTTCCTTGAAACCTTTCCAGGGGTATAATGGTATCAAGGAATCTAGGGGCCCAGGGACCTTGTCCCTGCCGATGTCGTGAGGAACCTGTGGAAGTTAAAACTTGGAGGTTGTGGTTGTACATCCATTAGCGGGTACTCTCATTTTAATACAGTTTGGGACCGGATAATTCGGCTACCCTTCTGTATTGTGGTGCATTGGCGTGTTGTTGCGCTTACGACAGGGGTGCCGTTACCCAAAAAGCAGCATGGATGATTGATAGGTCCAATCTCGACCAAGGATTATGGAGAAGTCCAGACAAGCTTTGTATAAAAATTGGAACCTGTATTCCGAAAAGCAGTGCTCATACTAGTTATGGGCTACTGACTAGTACGTTTATGGGAGCCTTGGTGCAAGCATATCGTAACCCGTAGCTTAAGAAGCTCGTGGTGTGAAGACACAACTGTCAGGTAATCACGTAAATCTGGAACTCTCTGTACAGTGGACTATCGTCACATTGCTACGTATGCATCAGAATCTATAGATGGCACATACGAAGCCGATGTCTGCACGAGCGACGATATATAGCCGCGACAGTACGTATCTTGTAGGAGCCTGCCTAACATAGCGTGGGACTGTCGACAAGCAAAACTGTTTCGAAATGTGAATTCCCTTTCGGGAATTCTCCTGTTTCGAAAATTGCAATCAATTTAATCATTATGCGTCCCAATTTCGAGTATTTAAAATATGACTCTCAACGCGATCAGACCATAAAATTCAGGCAGGCTTATACACTACGCGACATAATTCATTGTACCAAAAAAAAATTTGGTATATAAAATTCACGTTTTATCAATTCACCTTAATTTTCATAGCACAATATTCTTTTTTTAAATCTAAATAACACATTGAGAGAAGGTCAAAGATTATAAGATTCAGTGGACCTTAAACACTTATGAATATTAAACCATTGTCACCAGGTTTCCACTACACAAAGAGAATCCTACCAAATTCGATTGGAGATTAAAGGATCACAAAAAAATCCGTCAATTGGTAGAGATTAACAATAGACACATCAATGTAAAGTAAATCACCTAAAAATTATGGAAAACAATATACCACCAACTTGACTTCCCACTTGAACTGACCAATATGATTTCAAATCCTCCGTTTTATATATTAGATAGGTATATAGAATTATAGATATTCATGATAAGTTGAATAGTAAGTTATAACATTGGCAAGTTGGCATGTTAGTTCCGCGTCAATATCTACGTTCATAATTAATAGAGCTAGTTGCATTCTACTCAGCTACTACTGCAATTGCAATTATATCCTTGCAGCTGCGGAAAGTTGGAGAAATTCTTGCCCTATAATTTTGCGCACCAATGTCAACATTGATTGCATGCATTCGAATAAAAATCATTGTAAATGGCCTTGAATTAAGGATATTACAATTTTTCCAATCAATATTAAATAAATTAATGTATATCAGTGCGAAATTCGACTTGAGAAATTAAAAAATTCACCTCTCTTGACATTGTAAAATAATGCTGATTTGAATTTAAAAGAGAGTGGGTTGTAGCGGCAGCCCCCTTTATCCAAAGACGGCTCAATCAGGCCACGAGTCGGAAATTTAGACCTGAAGAAAGCACTCCTAGAGGAATGGCAACAAATTACTCCTGACATCACATAAAAGCTTGTTGACTCAATGCTGAATAGGCTCCAGGCTCGGCGTAGGGCTATCATACGAAGTATTGAAATTAAATGGAAACCTTATAATTCACAACAATTTTAATGTTTATTCAAACTGTATCAAATAAGCTGTGATATGAAATTTGTTATTACTTATGGTTTATTGTTTTTTTAAGACGTGAGACATCAATTTTGTAACAAAAATAAACTTGTTTAATAAACAACAACCATTGTTCTTCAAAATTGCATTCATATTTTTTTAAAAATTGTTATTACGTTCTGAGTTATTGCAACTGAAATTTTTAAAGAAGCATTGTATCAAATACGCTGTGCGCCACTGTATATACACCCAGCTTTGTGCAGGCTAGTAGTCATTTTTAAAAACAACTGTTCGCGAAGCTTTGTCAAGTATTAAAGTTATTTTTTTAAATACAGCAAAATTGTTTATAAAAGAGAGTTGGGCATCGAAGAGCGAACAGAAATCGTTGAAAAGTACAGAAGCGGTGTTTCAACGGCTGATATCGCTTTAGCCTATAAAATTAACAGATGTACTGTAATAAGGCTCTACAATAAAAGATAACGGAAGGAACGCTAAAAAATAGGAGCGGACGAAAACGTGCGACTAATTACAAAGAAGACAGCATTCTTATTAACACGATAAAAAAACATCCAGCTTTATCCTATAAGGTTGTTTCCAGGACATCAGCAAAAAAGGTTAGTGATTTAAGAAGAAGTTGCAAGGAAGCTAGCATCAAGACGTATGTCACGCGGAAAGCCGCTTTTATCTCTGAAGCCATTAAAATGAAACGTTTACAGTTTGCCGAAGAGAACTTAAATAATCCACTGAAATTCTGGAAGAATATTTTATGGACAGATGAGAGCCCATTTCGGTTTCATGGCCATTATGGAAGACAATTTAAGGGGTTACAACCAAACCAAGCCGACGCAAAGACATGGAGGCGGCTCAGTTATGTTTTGGGGATGTGTTTGCTTTCATTACCTTGGCGATTTAGTTGCACTTCACAGTGGAACCTGAACGCCAGTTCCTTATCGTTTATTATTAAACGATAATGCATTTCCTTCGGGTGATAAGCTGTATAAAACTATCGACTGGACTCTCCAACATGACATCGCTCCGTGTCATAAAGGAAGACATGTTACAAATTTTCTCAATGGTGTTGGTATCAACGTTCTAAACTGGCCACATCAAAGTCCTGATTCGCACATTATTGAGAAATGGGGGGAAACCAATTTCAAAGCAAGCACAGGATGGCTAGACGGTTTCAAAGAGCGAAAAAAAATTTCTTTTAAATCTATTTGTGGTGAAAGTGGTGGTGTTGATCAGCATAAATCACGGCAGTAGAAGAAAGAATTAGAAGAGATGATCCAGGACAAGGAGCCTAAAAACATTTTTAATGTTGACGAGACGGGTCTATTTTTTAAATGCATCTCTGATAAAACGCTTGCTTTTAAAGACGACAAATGTCATGGAGGGAAGCTTAGCAAGGAAAGAGTAACGCTTTTGGTCGGAGGAAACATGGATGGCTCTGAAAAACTGGCTTTGTTAATGCTAGCAAAATCTAATAGTCCCCGTTGTTTCAAAAACGTAAAGTCAAAACCAGTAGAGTATGAATCTAGTGCACGATAAGTGCTCTCTTTGAGAAGTGGCTTCTGAAAATCAATGAAAAATTTGGAAAAGAAAAACGGAAGATCTCACTCTTTATTGACAATTGCACTGTTCACAAAGGCCTCCCGCTTATGGACGATGTGAAAGTTATTTCCTCCCGCTAATATGACGTTAATCATTCAGCCTATGGATCAGGGCATAATAAAAAACCTCAAACATTTTTACCGGCGTTTATTGGTTGAGAATATTCTCACCGGAGATTTCACTTCTCTCAAAATTAAACATGATGTCCTTTCACGTAAACATGTGTAAACAAACTTGGGATCTTGTGTCACAAGAAACAATTTACAACTGTTTCAAGAAAGCTGTTTTTTTTTTAAAAAAGAAGCAGAAAGGGAAAGTGCCAACCAATCTGTGATTGAAGCTGTGCCTCCAGTTAACGGCTGGGAGGATATTATGTCAGATCCTGCTATCTCCTATGAGGACTTCCTTAACGTAGACGCATATGTTACGGCGTGTGGCGAGCTTACTGAAGCGGACATTATCACTAAGGTACTCGGCAAAGATGACGATTTAACAGTGGAACAAGAAAGACCAATTCTAAGTATGGCTGAAGCAGCAAATCAAGTTGATGAACTCAGGCGATTTTTTGAAAGTAGAAATGAAGTACACAGCTGGTCAAAGAAATAGGTGTGAGTAAAAGTTCGTTTATTCATCACAAAATTTTCATTATAAGGAATTTTATCTTAGCTGAATTCATTACAGTTGCTTATTAACTAAACTCTTAAGCAAATAACATAAGAAATAAATTAAAAGCTTCTAATTTCAATCATCATCCAAATTATTTTATTTCACATGGTCAGTGAAATATTTGTAATACACAAAAATATTAATATTTTAATTTATTTCATTATTTTTTTGGAAATTTAATTTTTTCTTCCTTCCTAACCTCAGTACCCGGAATATCCTCCGTTATTTTTCAAAACCTTTTCAATTCTTCGCGGCATGGATTCAATTAACTGTTGACATGTTGCCAAAGGTATGGAATACCATTCCTTCTGGATTGCTTCCCACAATTGATCCTTATTTGTGAAATATTGTCCCGCTAATTTTCGTTATAGTGCATCCCACAAGTTCTCAATAGGATTGAGGTCTGAAGATTGACTGGAACATGGGATTACAGAGACGTTTCGATCACGAAGCCAACTTTTCACCAGAATTAAAGAATGCTTCGCATCTTTATCTTGTTGAAAATGCCATATTAGAGGCATATTTTCCTCAGCGTATGGGAGTATGATATCCTCATAGGATTGCCTTGTATTCAAATTTGGTCATGATATCGTTTATGCGAAAGATAGGGGCTACGCGATACCACAAAAAAGAACCCTAAACCATAATATTTCCGCCTTCATGCTTAACGGTTTTTTCGTGAATCGTACATGAAATTCCTTTCCCTTTGGCCTTCGAACGTTTCGCCCAGAATCGGAGAACAAATTTATTTTCGTCTCGTTGCTCCAAAGGATGTTGTACCATTTCTTTACTCACTCTGGTCCGTTCCAAAAACAGTACTTCGCAGCGAATTTTATCCTGGCCGTTAAATTTTTACCTCTTAAAAGCGGCATAGTTTGACATCCTGTAGCCTTTGACGAACTGTACGAGCACCAACTTGATTCCCAATATGCGCACAAATCGTTCTTGAAGACATGAACGGATCTGATTTAGCCAATAATAATATGCGGTGGTCAGTTGTTATCGAGGTTCTTTTGGCTTTTCCTCTATTTTCTGTATTTTTTGAAGATTTTGAAACATTGGTTAGAAAATTTTCAGGCCGCCCCCATGCTACAGCGATGAATTTATAGGGTTTCCTTAATCGTCGAACCAAACTTCTCCCTTCCGAGGTGCAATGAGCTTTTCGACACATCTTAGAAGAACTAAACAACAATAAATTATTTCTAAGTATTAAAAATGATTAAAATTAAGTCACTTCGAAGAAAATTTCTATTGAACTGTAAATTTTCGTTTTATTACGTACAAACCTATTTTGCTGACCAGCTAGAAAAACACTTCTAGACTACTTTATGCAGCACGTGCTAAAATCGAAGTAACCTTGAATATGATTCACATGAAAATTGTGAGGGAGATGTAAATGAATCATTCTCCTGAAACTCGGTTGAAGTTGAGATGAGGGCGACTTCATTTAGAAGCAAAATTAATAAAGAAACGACTTACACATATTTCATTGACCAGCTGTGTAAGTGAGTCAACTTTTCAGTCATTAAACCAGTTAGAATCGTTCATTACGACAGAGAGACTTAATTCTAGGAAACAAATAAAGATCTCTGACTTCATGAAGCCATGAAGTGCCTTAAATTTACGTAATAAAAAGAAATAATAAAGTTTCCTAACTACTTTCCTAATTCGAATTTTTGGATAGTTCGAATTGTTGGAGTGGTCCTTTGAAGTTCCAATTATCCAAGTTTCACTGTACTTTGATCTTTAAAAAAATTCATGTTCAATTTTTTTACGTTGCAATACTTTCGCCGCTGGGTGTATAATGGTAGTTAGAGCCAGTGGCGTACCCAAGGGGGGGGGGTTACGCGTTGAACCCCCCCCCCCCTTTAAGTGGTCAGGAACAGGTTCACCCGTGATTATTACCCTGATTTCATTCAGGTTCTCATTCACAGCTGAGTGAAATGATAGTGCGGCATCAAATCTCATTCCCGAAAACTATTTGTCGCCAAGGAGCCTTGAACAAGCGTTAACCACCAAGTCACCCGCTTTAACAATTATTCGCCCAGAGACTCTGGAACGTGGGAGTTGAGTGAGATTCAGTATGTCTACGCAATTAGATTTTTCATTTATTTCACAGTAAAACCCATATGGGTATGATTTACGGCCTATGGTGCTTTAGAGATCTCACCTACGGGCATAATTTGCACAAATTGGATCCGTGTGTGCCGTTATCTTTTACTTATTGTATGAAGCCTAGCAATTTTATATATAGATAAAGAGTTGGTAGGAACATTAGAATATGGTCACCTGATTGAAAGTTTTCGAAGTAAAATTCCAGAAAAGCAAACGCACCTAGTCAAGACTTCAAAAATATGCCACCCCCCCCCTTATCAAAATCCCGCGTACGCTACTGGTTAGAGCCGAATTGTGATATCAAACGATAGTTGAAAGGCTTTTTTTTCTTAGCTGAAACGCATGTTGGAGATGTTTTCTGGTAGCCACATAAAATCATAAACATATATTGCGACCGGTTCCGAGGATGTCATTGATTAGTGCAAGCATGGCATTTGATTTGATCAGACGAAATTGAATCGGCAACATGGACAAGACGCAACTGCTCTGGTGATTTACAGCTTGACCCATCTTTCTAATGGGAACAATAGCTTTCGACGCTTCGAATTGTCGCAGGTTAAGTAGCATTCTTGGTGCACACGCACCCGGCCTAGCCCGGCTTCGCTCTGTTGGCACTTGAAGACTGTCGCTCCTCTCAGATTGCGGCGAACTATCGTTGTCACTTACCTGCATGACGAACGTTCTCGGCTGCGCTAAACAAACAAACGGCCGGACGGCACGTATGATAGCCAGAATGTGTTCCTTATTTACAGTTGTTGCATCGGCAATTGCGACATTTCACTGTTGCAAATGCGTCCAGCGAGAACTGATTGAATCACGACGCAAATTTGCGGTTCCGCGACGCTGCCGGCGCGAACTATCCCAATCTCGGAACACTTCACACTTTTTGTGGGGCCGATGGCGTGAACGCCACTTGCGTGCTGCGTCGCAGATCAGCGATGTGGTCAGCCGATGGGAATTAATCGTCCGGAAACCACACTTTCAATTCAATCGGGACGCGGTACCAAGTCTGGAAGCTTTGCACCATCCGTGCCGTGGCGAATGGAAAATATGGATGTCGCCTGGTCGCCAAGAATCCCAACGAGCTGGAGGACGGAGCTGACAGACTCGATTCCTCTCGCGCAAGACGTGCCTCAACTTGTAACGGGTTAAACGCACGACAGCACGGCGTCTATCAGGAATTGTGTGGCTGGCCTTATCGGCCGCCGTTGATTCACCGCTTTTTATCTTTGGTTTTACGAGCGGCCGCTGAAATTATGGGCTTTTCGTCGCTTGTCGCGGACGCATCGACACATATGTGGCTTTTATTGTGCTGCGGAAATCGGCCAGCGGTGCACCGCAATCGCGCAATGTCAATGACGCGACTGTAGCGGCGGAGATGGGATGGAGTGAGTCCCCTCGGTTCGATTCGCAGCGTCCGGCTAACCACCTTGCGCGCTACTTGGTCCAATAATCGCCCTAATCCCGGCCTCAAGTCCGATCTCCTTTCAGGCGTGCGTGACGGAAGCGCTAGCAATAGCAGCCGTGCTGCGCCCCCAAATAGCAACTGTGTAAACAATAACAAGCAGACCACGGCGATATGTGTTCGCGGGGCACAATGCGGCGCACTGCCACACGGCCAGCTATTTTCCGGGAAACCTTAAATAACTTCAGCCGTTGACACTTCCAATTAGAATACATATTACAATAAGAATTCACCTACCAGTCAAATTTGTCCGCGACACACACCCTTTTCGGACAGTCCTCCTGCAATACAAAGGGGGCACCTCATCCTTTGGCAATTCGGTTGGATTTCACGGTGTAGCGTTGCATTCAATTGCGCTTTGTTACAAAGTCGAACTCAATCCAAACGACGCACAATAACAAGTAATATTTCGCTGAAGGAGTCAATACGGTAAATTATGACAATCGGGATAAACACAAACACGCGACACACTCCGACCACCCTTTTCACACGAATGTTAGCAACGTTTTGTCTGACGACTGATTTTTATATAAATATAGCACGATATAAACAATGCTATTAGAATGGGGTAAACACGATTCGCAATTTTCGGCACTTCATGTCGCACTTTTTCGCATAGCATAAATACATACAAAACCCCTTTCTTTCCCACGACTTGTCAATAATACGTACGGAATGTGTGTTCACAATAATAGATATTGCCGAAACACAAATATGTAGGTCTGGTCACAATTGGCGTACGAACCCGTAAGTCGAGCTCGTCAAAATGACTTGCGGCAGGCTGAATAGCTGTCAAAATATGGTCAAATCTTGATTAAACATAAGTTCAACTATAATAACGCATAAAGTGTCTTTGATATGACGAGTGTCTTGGATACGAAAAGAGTTGTCATCGGTGACAGCTACCGTTGTAGTTCAAGAATTTTTAATTCGAAAAGCCAATTGTGCCGCATTTATAGAAACCTAGCTTGATCATATTTCTATCGTGAAAGATTGTTTGGCCACTGCCCGATCTTTATCTTCGATTGACTTCACTCAATTCATTCATTAAATTCAGCAACAAAACTTTTTCTCATCAGTGTATGACTGTTTTCTAGTTTGCGAATTGTCATTTTGACATATTGTCACTAGTGTCAGGTCAATTTGTTTTTGTGGACGATCCAATTTTCATTTATATGTTAACGCACATTCGACTAAATGTTTGTCTTGTATACGATCATATTACACGAGGGGTTGCTTTAATTCCTTCCGGACGTCCCCTAAATGACATAATAATCGAAGTGTAAACATACGGCACGGCAATTTGGAGCACAGCACACAAGCAAAAAAAAAAACACAAAAGGACACTATAGCCATACGTACGGCCCGGTCCCACTTTATGGGGTGTATTCGTAAGGATCGCCTTTAAAACGGTCGCGATGATGTAAGTTTTCGCGGCTGTATTAATATTTTGGGGAAGATGACATCAATTTTGCCGTTGTTGTCACACTCTCCTTCATATTGTGGAAGTTATTCACTAGTCGAACTGTTGTTAAGGTTGATGGCTAATTGTTTCATATATTCCAGGTATCCAACATCAATAGTTTGCTGATTTGCAGGAAGTCTATACAATTGAACACCGAGTTCCGGAATCAACAAGTATCTACGCTACCTTTTCATTGGTAAATAAATTCCATGTAGGATTTGTGATAAAATTTTCTAAAGTATCCTGTTTTGTAGATTCGACCAGTGTTAACATGGTGAAAGTAATCTCGGCGTATAACTTCCAGCAGCAGAATACATATTCGGTGTCGGGCGACATAGCAGCCACTTGCCTGATTGGACCCGATAAGCTGGCAATAGCGCATCGCAGCCACTTGATTGAAATTCTTACTCTGAAACGACGAAATCGTGATTCCGCTGCTGCTACAAACAGCGATGGTCCTATGCAAAGTGACCCAAATTTGGGTGGCGACTATACAAATCCTCGAAACTTCACTGATCCAAACGACAATTGTCAGCCCAACAAAATCGCTTTTCCGACAATCGATCAAGTCGAACAGTTGATGTACTGTCCATCAGGTGAGTCTTTTGCAACGGATTGTTGTCTTTACTGTTGAACATTATTTAAACAAGAATCTTGGGCGGATAGTTTTTGTTCCAACGTTGAGAGAACTCGAGATTTTTTAAAAGTACAGGCGTACTCTGATTTACGACAGGGTTGTGTTCCGTGAAATAGTGACGTAACTTGAAACGACTTAAAACGAGTCAAAGTAATTTGTCACAAGTTAATAAAAAATGACAGCTAACGTACATATGAAATAAAAATCAAATTTAGGAATGATATGATTGTAAACGTATATATTTTGAAGATTCTATAGTTTTATTGTACATAGTAAGGGGAGGGTGTTGCGGTCTAATATTTTAAAGATCGAATATTCTTGACGTCTTTTACATATGTGCCAAATTTCATCCAAATCTGAGACTGCAAAGTCGGAGCCTCTCCTTGTAAATGAAAACCAATATATGTGCTGTGGTTTTTTTGTCATTTTTGAAATGTTTATTATTATTATAAACTAAATTTATGATCATGCATATAAAAAAATATTCAAAAAAACTACTGAATCCAACATCAATTTTTCGAAGAGCGAAAAAATAATAAAAATAAAATATTTTTCTTGGTTTTTCTTTATTTTTGGCACATTTTGAATACATATCAAAATGCTGTTCAGCACAAGCATAACTCGCACACTTTCCACAACGTGTTGCATAGGTGTTTTTGTTGTTCTTGTATGTGCAAATATGGCAACGGCCTCTTTTCTTGGTTGGTGCCAAATGCCGAAGTGGTTGATTTTCATCAAAAAATTGCAGCAGCATCACTTGTTCTTGGTCTCGATGATTAACAAGAGCCATTCCAAGCTGCTCTATACAAAGTCGGCGACGAATATTTCGCATGGATTTGTCAGCATGCCATTCAGGAAATATTTCAACAAATATAACAAATGCATTCAATGCACTCACATCAAGTAGATTACCAAATAATGCAATTGGCCACCGAATCATTTTACGTTTACAAATGTATGTGGCTACCATTTGGTCGCTGGTATCAACCTGGTATCCTTTGTTTTGTTGTAATCTTCAATGATGTTCGGTTTCGTCTATTCATTTCTTTCGTTTATAACATAACGACTCTATTGTGAAATGTGCTCAATAATGGAACGAATCGGTAACGACGAGTAACATATCGGCAGCCTAAGTTTAAAACCTCGTAGCTCCAAAATCACAAAAAACCGAATTTCAAGCGAAATAATAAAAACACATGACACTCAATATTCCAAGAAAAAATCAGAAACGAAATACGATGGGAAATCCCCGAAAAATGAAATACTGAAAGCACGCAAGAATTTGGTTCGCGCAATCAACACTTAAACCGCGTAACTCCTCATATCCAAGCCGATTTTGATCAGTAGCGATTGTTCTTCAGCTTAGAAAAGAAAATTGTCATTTGATTAGTTTCGTTTGCAGTTTTAAAATTGCAGTGAAGTGTATCACATTTTCCAGGTGAGAACTGTTCAAATAAAGCATTGGAAAAAGTTAATTCCGCTAAAAAATTGAATTAAATGATTGCTATCTTTTGTATAACTAGGGCTACATGTTTTATGTTTACCAATTGCCTGTATTGTTGATAATGTTTATGGGATTAGAGTTTTGATTTTGAGTAAAATAACTACAAAAACCTTTTCAAACTGCCGAAAATCGCTTTATTTTGTAAAAACACTAGTATCGGAACATTTTAATTTTTTTTTCAATTTGGATATCTAAGAATAGCTTTACAAAGCTTATTGCACCTGATGCCAAGAAAGTGAACAAAAACATTTATCTAGTACATTATTTTCCAGAATATTTGAAGAAGAGAATTTGAGTCTTTTCCGGCCTAAAAAAGACGAATGCGATATACGAATATCTTTCAAAGTTGGCAATTTAAATCCAGAGATACAGTACCTCACAGATAAAGTCGGTAAAATGTGTTGAGCACATTTGAGGACCGATATCTCAGGAAATAAAACAGTTACCCAAATTCTTTTTTTTTGTACAAAATCGTTCTTTATTATCTATACTATTATAATCAATAATAAAAGCAAAAAATCTTCAGCCATAAAAAACAGTTATTGAAATTTCCCTTGAAATTGTCAATTTTGCACTCACACTTAAAGTCGGAACAAAATGAAATATTCATAAATTTCAATTTTACGAAAGAAGTTAATATTTCGTTGGTAATCCGTGTTGTTCAATCTTATCTTTCAAACGACTAGGGATTGAGTTTACCAACTTTCGACAAAATTCCTCTTGCAGGGTTTGTTTCATTGCTTTGATGTTGGAAAAAGTCCTTGCCGCTCCTTTCACTTTTAATCGACTTTATCTATGAGGTACTGTATATGAAATTCATCGGCAAAAGAAGCAATGAAAAAGAAATTTGTAAGAGTACCCACAAGTTAGTGTACACAATGGACATGCAAGCAGTATTGCTTTGTCAAATGTCTCGAGTGCTTATTTCAAAACGAAATTAGCTATTCATAATTTGACTTTTTACGATTTAACTTTCGCGGATGGTTATTGCTTCCTCTGGAACGAAACTGAAGGTGGGTTAAAAGCTAATGATTTTTCAACGATTATATGCACTTTTATAATGAATTTACTTCCACTACGAGAACCAGAAAGTACAATTATTCTATATTCTGATGTATGTACATTTCAAAATTGCAATGCTACATTATTCAACGCATTATTAAATGTTGCAGTATCAAACAATATTACTATTATACAAAAATATTTGAAGAAGCGTCATACTCAAATGGAGGCTGATTCTATGTATTCATGCATTGAAAGAAAACTAAGGAAAAGAAAAATAAATGTCCCAGCAGATTACATTGAAGTTTGCAAAGAAGCAAGACATAATCCGAGACCGTATAATGTTCAGTACTTGCACCATGATTTTTTTAAGAACTTCGAGAAAATTAAATGTTATAATAATATCTGCCCAGGGAGAAAGCCAGGCGAGCCCACAGTAACAGATATTCGTGCCCTTAAGTACACTCCAGGAGGAAAAATTATGTACAAGTTAAGATTTTCCGACAATTAGGAAAACATTCCGGCGAGGAAAATGTCAATAGCACCAATTGCGCTGTCCAATTTACCATGTCTATGTACAACGAGCGAGTGAAAATTAAAAAATCTGAATTTAAACATCTACAGGAGCTGAAGCTGTCAATACCAGCAGACTATCACGGCTTTTACAACAGTTTACCTCAAGATTAATAATTCAAATATATAAAAATATGTATAATAATGAAATATAATTGAAATAAGAATTAATTTAGTTTGGAAATAATCATTTTGCTAATGTTTAATTAATGATTCCATTGAAACTATTAAAATAAGTCATTGATAATTTTCACAGTTTGTTTGTTTATAAGAACACTTAACTCCCAACTAATAATAACTTTATGCACATAGAACCATGTAACTCCAACTAAACTATATTGTGACATGTTTCCACCTAAAATAATGTTTTTTGTTTATTTTCTGATGCTAAGTTAATAGCAAATTATATTTTAAAGTAAGCAACGTACATGCAGTAGAAACAGAAATCAGTTTTTCCTTTCTCTTGTAAAGTTGTGTTTTTGCGGATTACGAGGTTTTAAACTTAGGCCGACGATATGACAACAGAACAGCTTGTAATTGGTGTTCATAAACAATTTCAGTTGAATACAATGACTTTCGACGCATATCAATGATGGAATTTCATTTCTATGTTTTCGAATCGTGCCTAAAATAGTCATACGATTTTTATTCAATTCTTCAACCAATGCGTACGAAGTAAAAAAGTTATCACACATAATATTTCTATTAGAAAGACGTTCCGCCAAATCCAAAACAATGCGTTCTTCTTAATTGCGTTCAGAAGCGGTGTTTCGGTCGTGCCCAACACAGACTTGTGTGTTGTATGCAAATCAGTTGCAATGAGTCGCAAAAAATTCGCATTTTGATCCCATATTTGGCAGGTTTCTTTAGAATGTACTGCCAAAACGGGCATCGTCCACGAAATGGAATCAACTTTTCATCGACTGTTACATTTTTGCCTGGTGTATATATGGGTTTCAAGTTATGGTTCCAACGGTCAAACACATTTCTAATAGGTGCTAATTTATCGCGAACAGCAGAAGTCAAACGTACTTCACGATCATCAAATCGAATGCAACCATGTATTTTCTTGAATGTTTTCAATGGCATTTTAGCTCTAAATATTGGTCTACCAGTTTTGTCATTCCAAAGTTGTGTCACACATTCACCGTATGAGCGGTATACGTTACCTAACAGCAACAAACCAAAATATGCATGCAAAGTAACCAAATTGATGTTTTCCCGTTGGTCATTGTACTTTCGTACGCCATGCAAATTTGTCATATTCAAAATAATATTTTCAAGTAGTCGGAGAAACATTAGAAATGCAGTCAAAGGATCAACAATATTGGCATACATATTTGGGTGTTCGAACCTCAGCTTCTAGTCGACAAACTCCCGCCCACTAGTGTGCTTTTTCTATTGGTTTGCAACTCCGCTAACACTATTATTACACATTAATGGAGGTTCTTGTTTCCAGGATTTTGGCCGGTACCATATTATTAAATGGGAAAGTGTGGTTTCGCGGTGACAGACGGCATCCTCTTCAGGTGCTGTCATTTACCATCCGCCACCAGACAGCACGACCACGGTTAGGCTTATTGATGGATTAAGCTCATTATACTTCAACTATATTTTGTTCGAACACCCAAATATGTATGGAAATGGCTACGTATGCTTAATATACGAAACTTGAGAGTCGTTATACTTCGCGGATACAAATAATAAATATAGCTGAAGTATAATGAGCTTAATCCATCAATAAGCCTAACCGTGGTCGTGCTGTCTGGTGGCGGATGGTAAATGACAGCACCTGAAGAGGATGCTGTCCGTCACCGCGAAACCACACTTTCCCATTTAATATTGGTATATACAATTGGTTTTGGACCTGAAAACATATAAAAAACAAGCCGCGAGGTGCGACCCTTGAGGTCCTCACTGTCAACTTCCCAGCAATATCTACATAAACATTAAAAACTTTAAACACAATCATAATTTTGAAAATACTACTACTTTAAATAATAATAATGAGAGGTATTCATAGCAGTAACAGGAATGAGTTAATATTAATCATATCATCTTCGGGAGCGTCCATTTGTTACGTAAGGTTTTTGGTGGATGGGGACAGATTGATTTGATTGAATATTCACGCGGATCAATCGGTGGGTGCCTTTTCTACATTATTTGTTATTTTCATATTGATGCTTGAAGGACTACAGAGCGTTAGCAAAAATGAATGCAGTTATTGTTATTACGCCCACTGAAGAGATTTTGTCGCGTGATGGCCATTTTGAATAGTTCCGTTCAAAATTGCCATCACTTCGGCAGAATCACTGAATTTTTTTTTTTTTTTTTTTTTTTTTTTTTCGTCGTTGGGAGATGGAAATCTTCAAAAGATACCGAGTTGCTCCTGCTTCTCGGCATGTCGGATTTCTACCGACTAAAACCACCTCCGTTTCCTCCAAAAAATCTTTACTCCATAGTTCATTGCTTGCACTGTCCGTGTGCAATTATTTCCTGAAAGCTTGTTCATTTAAATAGTACTTCCCAGACGATGTATATCGGTATAAGGGATAGTACCAGTATCTCAAAAGTTTTATTTAGAGTTCAATATATCTAATTTTGTTTCACATTTGTAGCAGGAAAAAAAATATTAGCGTTCTTAAAAAAAAAAAAGATATATATATATATATATAAAGGAAAAAGGAAAAAAAAGAAAAAAGAAAAAAAAAAAATTAAATTAAATTAAAATTTAAAAAAAAAAATTAAAATTAAAATTAAAAAAAAAAAAAAAAAAAAAAAAAATTGATAATAAAAAAACATTACCGTTCCTAATTATTCAAATTGAATTTTCAGTAAATGTTTACGTAGCATGATTTTAAATGTCATTATGTTACGCGCTTCTTTTATTGTTTGAGGTAGCTTATTGTAAAAATTTGATGCGGTGTTAATCGGATCCATCCTCAGGCGCTCTGTCCTAGCAAATTTTATATTGTTTTCACGATTTTACATCAATGAAATTATTAATGAATTTTGAAATGCTGTTGGTCTTGAAAAATATTGAATATGCAGGTTCAATTGCATGTAAAAAGTGAAATGTATCTTAAATGATGGTGGAGGGAGTAATTGAAATCTTACGAACACTAAAACACAAAACTACTAAAAACTACAATTTTTTATTTGATGAAAGCTTTGATTGAAATTTTGTTTGTTTTCAAAATTTAAGCAGTTTTTTTTATTAAAATTTAAACACTGTTAAAACTATTAAAAATCTGCTAAAATTATGCAAATATTATAAAACTTTGATTGAATTGACAAAAATTTCCTTAAAATAAAAGATATAAAGTAATATCATTCGTATACATGATAACTTTGAATGAATTTTTTTTAATTTAGTTTTTTCATAATCATGGAAGATGGTTTTGCTGGTTTCTCTTCAAAAACTGATAAGACTGTATAAATTTTAGAAACATCTACTACTGTGCTGTGCAAATCAGGTTAAAAAAAAATTATGAAAAAAACCCTAAATTTTCGCATTTTCTTTTATTAAATTAAAAAACGGCTGAAACTATTTTCTACAATGTTAAAAACATCACAAAAATGTTCATACACGTCCATTGACACCTTAATGATGCAAATATTATATCTGGTTCGTGAGATAGTGAATAACAGAAATGACCTTGAAGGTCATGGTGACTGTTAATGATTTTTTATTTTTTGTAATCATGTTTTCTTACAAACAATGTTTGGAGTTGTAATGAGGAAGTTTCCCACGAACGAGATCGCGACGAAATTGCAAGGCAACGAGACTTGTCCCGTTGGCCTTATTGGACGTTAAGTCCTGGGACGAGGCAACGAAGCCGTTGGTCGTGTAGACTAATTGGGTTCGGCCTCTACTTGGTTAGACGGCGATGGCTGCTGGCAGGCCAGCTCTGTTTGGCGCGTGATGTCGTTGGTACGTTTGCCTATACCAAGTCCCGAATCTCATTTTTGAGAGATTCAGCCATCTAAGTTGCCCGATTTACAAATTCGACAAGAAAATAGTCCTAAAGACTTCAAGCAAAACACCAAATCAGAAGCCGCAGAGGCGAAAAATAAAAATGTAAAGTTATTTAGGGAACAGAACACGCGCAAATTGTACACACAAACCAGGATTTGTTAAATAGGTTACTACTAAGCTCAGATCCTCTATTAACAAATAAGCGACCATTGTCGCAAAAATCAAATTCCCGTTTGAGTAAAGTAGTTCTAAGTCTTCTTTTGTAGTTTTATAGTGATTTAAGTACATTGTAGATTTTGTATGAAAATATCGAGAAAATTTTGGAAATTTTGTTTTTATAATACATATTTGAGGAAAGTGTGTTTCATTTATATAAATGTTGTCATATAACCAAAAGTACAACCTTTGATTTTTGACCTCATCTCCCATACAAATGAAACCGTTGTACGCCGGTGAACCATTAATCTTCGCTAAAAGTGAGTACATAGTGGTTATATATTCGTTACAAGCGAACATTAGTGAAGATTTCGCGAATTGTTTTGGCTGATGAATTATGTAGAAATTGTTGATATAAGTGAGCCGCTGGTGAATGTTCAGCGAAGAATCGTTGATGGCATAGTAACTTATGAGAATAGAATTTGTTAAAAAATAAAAAAATATAGAAACTGTTTTAAATATGACATCTTAATTGCAAAATTGCTCCTATAAAATGTGAAGCGATATATTGAAGCGAATTACAATTAACCACAATAAGCACATTTAATAAATGTAAATAATTATGTCTCCCTGAAAATCCTAAATAAACTGGGAAAGATTATTTGAAATTAGACTCACATAGCTCATGTGACAAGAAAACAATAGAAGCAAGATAAAAATAAATAGATATTTTATTAACAAAACAATTTTATTCAAACTTTTAATTATTATTGCTATAGAAAACCAAGAACATTGCTGAAAAAATTAAAGTTGCAGTCGCAGATTCAAGCTCGTGTTATATTTAAGTTTTTTTTGGAGACGGCCCTTCGGGATTGGAAAAAGCGCATGGAAGTTGCATCAAAAACTTCTTCTGCTACATTGAAGTTTTGATGGAATGCACCTTAATAAGAAACGAACTCAGTGAGAATTATTTATTAAAAAATGTGGATTTATTTTAAGAGCTGCTGTTGTACTGACACCACGTATTCCTATTTTTTGTTGCGTTCCCCTCCATGCAAATGAGTCAGCTAATTCATCAATAATAACTTTC
>OZ012664.1:6407119-6631465 GCA_963942545.1 Oxycera nigricornis
AGGAACGCTACGTAAATTTTACTGGCGGAAACATAATCAGAGACCCTAAGAAGTTCTTTGATTTTGTTAATCTCAAGAGGAAATCATCGGGTTATCCAGCGTCAATGACCCAAAATCATATAGTTTCTTCCTCTCCGAAAGTAATCTGTGATCTATTTGCTAACTATTTTCAAGAAGTTTTTTCACCGCCAAATATTTTGGTAGATACGGAGTCCTCTAAAGTTAATGCAATGGTACTTATTATGGACATGTATCTCTCAAGGGAAGGTGTTGCTCAAGCTATTAACAAGCGTGACGTGAATAAGCGTGGTGCAGTGTATGGACCAGTTTGAAGTGCCTCTTCACTTTTTTTTTACTAAATCCTTGACAGATGAGAGTTTCCCAACTTATTAGAAATCTTCCCATATAATTCCTATCTTTAAGAGTGGTGACAAGCGCACTGTGCACTGAACTATACTATCTATAATCCCTAAATTATTCGAACAAATCGTTTGCCACAAACTCTCAGATATTTTTGGGCCTCTTCTAAATGAACAACAACATGGTTTCCGCAAGGGCCGATCAACTACAACCAATCTCATGGTTTTAGTTTCTGATCTCCTATGTAAAATGGAGATGGGTTACCAAATTGACGCAATCTACACTGATTTTAGTAAAGCATTTGACCGGGTCGATCATTCCATACTCATTGCAGAAACTAGGTATCGCCGGCTCTATGTTCAATTGGCTCAGTTCCTACTTACGAGACCGAAGTCAATTAGTGAAATTTCAGGAATATTTGTCCAAGCCAATTCTCGTACATTCTGGTGTACCTGAAGGCAGTCACCTCGATCCTCTTCTTTTCAATGGTTTTACATCAGATTTATCTAAAAAAAACTCTTGGACGTATTACATCTTCTTTACGCTGACGATCTGAAGATATATCACACCATTAAGTCTCAATCTGATACTGTTTTCCTCCAATCAAAACTAACCTCCCTCCAACAATGGTGTGATGTAAACAAACTTCATCTAAACGTTGGGAAATGTCATGTAATGACTTTTTCCCGGAAAAGTACAAATTTGAACAATGCATACGTTCTCAACAATACGGTATTGGATAGGAAAGAAAACATTGTTGACCTTGTAGTTGTCCTAGACAAGAAACTAAGTTTCGATTTGCACTACGATACTATTCTCTCCAAAGCTAATAAACAGCTTGGCTTCATTAAAAGACGAGCAAAAGAGTTTAAAAATTTGTGGGTAACTAAATCATTATTTACTTCCCTGATTCGCTCATTACTAGAATATGCTAGTAATGTATGAAACCCAATTTTTGGAGTTTATGATACGAGAATAGAATCAGTCCAGAAACAATTCTTGTTGTTTGCTTTAAGAGACCTCTATATCCCTGGTGACTATCAAATCTTGCCTCCTTATGTAGTTAGATTGGAGCTTCTGAATTTTTCGACTCTTAACACCAGAAGAACAGTGTTGTCCTCTTGTTTCGCCTTTGACGTGATTAGGGGCCACATTAAAGTGGAGTATTTGACGAATAAAATAAAGCTTAATGTGCCGTACGCGTAATACACGTTTACTAACTGAATATCAGCATCTTACTAAGTATGCAGATAATGAACCAGTTAATAGGTGCTGTAAAATCTTTAACACTTTGAGCAAACACTACTCCCCTACCATCTCCAAGTTCAATTTTAAATCCTGCATTTATGAAGTCCCTCATTATCCATCCCTAAATTGTGACGTGCTTACAACAGTTTAGCATGTATTTTAGGGTTAAGCATTTATAGTATTTTATATTTTAACATGTGATTGCCTTACTTTGGCAAAATAAATAAAGAAATAAATAATGTAAAATTGACGATAAAATTTACCAGCTGCAATAACAAATATTCTTTATGGAAATTTCATACCTTTAAAAAACACCGAATACTCACCATTTAGGGTTAAAATTTAATTACATTAGCACCTGCTACAAGTTTAATCTTAGTGTAAATATTTCTGTGTTCGCTGGTGCATCTCATCGATTGAATTCAATTTTTAATTATATCAATTTCAAAATATTTCATAGGTAAATGGTATACAGAAAACACCAAGTGTTTAGCTGTCTATCCATTCACATCGCCTGTTGTTGACATAGTTATTGATAATTTCGTTATTCATGCTATAACCGAGAGTGGAATTGAAACATTTTCCTCGCGAATAGGTCATAAGTTATTCTCTAGTTACTTTGAATATCCAATGATCAACGATCCATACCCGAATGAGGTAAAACAATCAACATTCGAGTGTTTCGTGTTACGAAAATTTAACTTAACTTTCAGACAAGTCCTCTCGTTGATGTGCCAATCTGTGTAATAGGAATATGTGGCTTTTTTGGCATAAAACATGTTGCATCGTCTTCCGATAATTTAGTTCTGCTCACAACTGATTGCGAGCCGATTCGTCGGACTAGTGAAAATCATTCCCAAAAACGAAATTCATCGTTAGTTGCAACGGGAAATGTGCGAAAGTGCAATAATAGCAATGCGAATTCCAATACACGTGGAAATAATAATGTAACATCATCGGATATATTAGATTGGACCATATACGATTTGGAGCTTCCTAAACCTGAAACAATTGTCGACGATATTGAACACTTGGCATGCATTTATAGACAAAGTAGTCCTGAAATCTATTATGAACTAATCGAAGAAGCACATGTGATAATTCGGCTGGCACGAGAACTTTTATTTATTCCATATTATAAACCTAGCCATAGTATTCATCGTGCAAGTCTAGCGGAAAGGGATGCATACAATGTGATATTGGAGGAGTGCTATACGAAAACATGCAAAATGTTGGCCGATTTTACGATAAAGTAAGTTGATTCTTAATAATTTCCCATCATAATACTATGCCAATTCAGATCCACCCGAAAAGAGACATATTCACTGGCAGTCGCATATTACACCATGTGTAAACAATCACTTCAAGATATATATAGTAGTTACCATGAAACTAGTAAATTACACGATGGATCAAATGTCGGCGATCACGCCGGACTGATGTACACATTAACATTGATTCTGGCACGCATTGGCTCCAAAAAATCGGGTATTGAATATCTAACACAAAATATACCAAGCCATTGTGTTTGTTTCGGTAACGATAACGATAACGTGATGAACAACACAACCGTTGATAAGACGTTTGCGGAGGAACTATTCGAGCTGTATTTGAAATATTCGCCAAATGATTTAACACATATTGCTCTTAGTTCGTCTGTGTTTCGTGAGATTTTAAACGATCGTCTCTACAAACTCTACTCAAATATGAACAACATGGAAACATTGTAAGTAATTATCGTTAGATCCGTTGGGCAACAACTAATCTCTATTTCCATTTAAAGATCGCCCGAACAAAAAATGTGCCTGGTTTTGTGCTTGTGCTATCAAAACAAAACAAAAGATGCATTAAAAATCTTTGAAACATTTCGTAGATCGCATCTATACGCTGTCCTTCATGAATATTGGTCGCAAATTCTTTTTGACAATTTACAATTGGACAATTACCGAAAATGTACATTTTCTGATCTCACTGAATCCATATTATTTTTAACGGAACGTATTGAACTTGTCGAGGCTGTTGCCGATGTTATTATCCGTATTTTAGCTGTAACACATAGTGTCGATTTGAATTTCATTATAAAACTATTTATGAACTATTTCGCAATGAATGTGGGTTGTCCGGGATATCGAACTTCACAGAAAATACTGGAGATTGTTTTGCAAGCATATTTTTATGATTATTACAAGTATAACAATCGTAATGTGATCATATCACCGAATGGTGGTCAAGGCGAGTGTAGAATGAGCCCAAGAGATATTTCGCAAAACAATTACAATATGTGCGGTATTGATGTTGGCGGCGAGAATGATAACTGGCATAGATTTAATTATAAACCACCAATTGCGTATCAGAATCAGCTCCGAAAAAATAGTTCGCAATTGTCCGATAACTCGTCGAGTAGCACCACTGTCGATTCAAACTATGAAGATCCCGAATTTGAAGCTATGAAACTTTTATGCCGAATGTATTTAGGCTTGATGAAACAGTATACAAGCAATGATTTCGTATGCATTCGATCGAACACGCAAGATGTGTCCACAATATTGCCTGATACAAATGGTTATCGTTTGGCATTTGTCGATTATTTGTACACGAACCGTGCAATGATTAAAACAGCACATACAAAATTCGATACAAACTCGCTGACCAATCAGCAAATACAAATGCAATTGGCAAATATTATTGCTGACTATCATACAATCCGAACTGAAAACTCATCGAAAGCTGATGAAGACGAATATTGGCGTCGCAATCCATTTCATCGTCCGATTGTCTTTTTCGAGCGTCGAGAATATTTCCTTAATAAAATGCCACCATTATGTTTGAAAACGGACGTGAATGGTGTTCCATTTTCCAATAATTGGCATGAAGTGGCTTTGGTTGTGATCAAAATCCAGGTGAAATATTTACAAATGCATACACACTAGAATCGTTTATTAATACAATTAATTGTCCTTTTGTTTTTATATTCAGTCACTTTTGAATAGTGGTAAATTGGACTCATCACTAATCGAAGATGTAATAACATTTATCCATTCAAATCCAAATGTTATTGGAGTTGATAGCCTCTTAACAATATTGCTACCCAGATCAGAGGGTATTGAACTGTTGATACATACTAACCCCCAATATTTACTTGACTACGTGAAAGTAAGTATGTTTTGTACATTAAATTGCATATTTTCTTTGCATTAGATGTTTTTTTTTATTAAAATCACTTATTGAATACAACACCCGAAAGATTGTAAGTGAATTATTACATGGCAATGACATAATCTACAAATCATAACAAAATAATTAGAAAACCCAGCAAACATTTCATTGTATTTGAAAATAACATAGTGTCAATCCAAACTAAAACTCAGTTCATATAACGCGTGACGAATGCTGAAAAGTCTGTGAATTAACGCATAAATTTAATGAGAAAGTGTTCTGTATGAAAAGTAAAATCCCTTCTTATCTATCGATTTTTGACCTATTTTGATGAATTTATAACAAGGCTCTTGGAGTAGACATTAATGTCATTCTATTTAGGTTCATTAAATACACTGTCAAAACGTACCGAAAAATTATTTATATATTTATTATTTATGTATTTCAGTGATTTATTATTATTTTACACAAAATGGCGGCATTCGCCTAGCCATATAAAATGCATATTAAGGGGAGAGTATGGTTAATTTTACATATTTGAAGCATACTTTTAAGACTTTTTTGAAAATACTGAAAACATAAATTTATTTCAGAACAAAGTACATGATAATATAGTTATTCAGGAGTATTCTCTAAAATTTTGGTCCAAAAATATTGATTATTTAGCCAATGACAGCAAATTTTCGTAGACACCCCAAAAAAGAGTAGTTTTGCGGTGCACAGTATAACTCATCACTCGATCATCTGATGACAAAAAACCGAAAAGATTTCGTTAGTTTATGAGTTTCCCGAGGTAACCACATCGAGATGTATTTTTTTAACGATTTTAATTCTAAGTAAAAAAACGAATTTTTTGAATTTTTTTTATTACAAAATCGATAAATTTGTTATTATAAAACAAATTATAAAGATTAAAAATAAAATATCTCGACGTGGTTACCTCGTGATTTATGTACAGAATAAGTGTGCAAAATTTGAAAAGGATCGGATAAATAGATTTTGAGTTAGAGCGTTCATCGACGTTGAAAAAGCTAAGTGTTGGAAAAACTCGTTTAAAAAAAGCGAAACAGCTGATTTACAGTTTATAGCACGTCGAAGAGCATAGTTCTAAAATCCTGTAGCTCCGTCAGTTTTGCTCCAATGGACTTAATTTTTTTCAAAGAGTTTGAAGAGTTCTACTATCGAAAAAAATGCAAAAATATAAAAAAAATACCGTACTCCCCTCTTAAACGGTGACAGTGATCCTGAAGCTAAACTCAAAAGCGAAGTCTAAAAAACGTTAATATTCTATTACTTCTATATTTCCCAAAGGTTCGCCTGACGACATCTAATCAATGGCAAATTTTATTTAAACGTATTTTAACTAAAAAACGAGAATTGGATGCAACCAATCAACAGGCAGCCATAGAATTATACGATCGTGTTATTGAAGGTAAGTTAATTTGAATATGTTTTTTTAAATTGATTGTCATCCGAAAATATATTCCATTCAATCCTGACTCCATCCTTAAACGATATTTGAAGGATGGCATTTTATAAGCCGGTTTTCTTATGGACTAAAAACGACAAATTAACTAATGGTAATTTTAGTGAGATACATATATCCCCTTTTATATATGTACATCTTTGGGTAAAAAATAGCAGTGGAATTTGTGTTAAGTTTGTACGTAAAAATACTCAAACCATTTTTATTTTTTTATTTAGCTATTATCCTCAATATATTGCTTTGAGTGTACAGTAATACCCCGACTTACACTACCCCGTTTTACGTGAATTCGGAGATACGCGGTTTTCCTATTTGATCACCTCGCTCATCGGCGTGTTCGGTTTACGACGAGTTCGAACGTGTTCCGTGGATTTGTTTTGCATACGCAGTTAGCGTTGCCAGACGTCTCGTATTTCCCGGGACATCCCATATTTCAGGCATAATTATAAACGTCCCAACTGTCCCGTATTTCAACAACATTCGATTAAAATACGCACCGCGTCGCGCATGACTCCGACTGGTAGCTGCGCTGTGCGCGCACGAGAGCATGAGGTATCAGCAAACGAACAGTGTCCGTACGATTAAAGTTCCCTTTCGAGAAGAATTCGATTTTCCTGCCACTGTAACAGTTGTTTGCCAACTGTGAACATTTTGCGAACATTGTATCCTTTCTTTTGGGATGCTTTTGGAAGGATCTGATTGCTAGCTGTCCAGAAAAAAATACTTTTTCCGTGGGAGTCTTTATATGTTGCCGGAGGTGTTCTGTTTTCAGTATTTTTCGAATGATTTTTCGCAAAGAATTCGAATTTTGCTGCAACTGTGTAACTGTGAACGTTTAGCGAACATTGTATCCTTTCTTTGGAGAACCTTTTTGGAAGAATCGCATCGCTATGTGTCTAGGAAAATATCAGTTTTTTCCCGGGGGTGTCTTGACTTGCGGTTTTCAGTTTTTTTCGAATGATTCCTTAAGCCTCCCCTTTAGACTCCCACTTAATACCCTAAGGCTTCTCTTCAAATACCCTGAGACTCCACCTTAATACCCTAAGCCTCCCCCTTACGGTATTAAGGTGGATTCTAAGGGAGGCTTAAGGTGTTAAGGGGGAGTCTAGGGGCTACCCTAAGTCTCCCCTTAGCCCTTTAGAATCCCCTTAGGGTATTAAGGGGGAATCTAAAGGGCTAAGGGGAGACCTAGGGTATTAAGAGGGAGACTTAGGGTATTAAGGGGAGACTTAGGGTACTAAGGGGAGTTTTAGGGTATTAAGGAAGAGGCTTATCAAAAAGATACGACCCTCTAGTAAGAACCCAAATTCTGCACCAAATATTTTGAAGGAGATCGACGTAATTTTTATCAAATTTAAATCAAATATTAAAAAGTGAGATATATTTTCATAATTTTAAAAAAAGCAAGCCTCCGCAACCCTACGCAACCCTACGCAACCCTTCGCAACGCAAGGCTCCGAAACTCTCCGCAAGCCTTCGAAAGCCTACGCAAGTCTCCGCAAGCCTGCGCAACCCTACGCAAGCCTCCGCAAGCCTGCGCAAGCCTTCTTAAGCCTCCGCAAGCCTCTGCAATCCTACGCAAGCCTCCGCAAGCCTCTGCAATCCTACGCAAGCCTCCGCAACCCTACGCAAGCCTGCGCAACCCTACGCAAGCCTCCGTAACCCGACGCAAGCCTCCGCAACCGTACGCAAGCCTCCGCAACCCTACGTAAGCCTCCGCTCTGCGCTCTCAAGCAAATTTATCGTCATTTCCACGTAACCCATGGAGTAGACTTTTTGTACGCGTTTTTTTAATGAGGGTTTCCCCTACGCAACCCTCCACAACCCTACGCAACTCTCCGCAGCCCTACGCAAGGCTCCGAAACCCTCCGCAAGCCTTCGAAAGCCTACGCAAGTCTCCGCAAGCCTGCGCAACCCTACGCAAGCCTCCGCAAGCCTGCGCAAGCCTCCGCAAGCCTCCGCAACCCTACGCAAGCCTCCGTAATCCTACGCAAGCCTCCGCAACCCTACGCAACCCTTCCCAACCCTACGCAAGCCACCGCAAGCCTCCGCAACCCTACGCAAGCCTCCGCAAGCCTTCGCAACCCTACGCAACCCTCCGCAACCATACGCAAGCCTACGCAACCCTACGCAAGCCTCCGCAACCCTACGCAACCCTCCGCAACCCTCCGCAAGCCTACGCAACCCTACGCAAGCCTGCGCAACCCTACGCAAGCCTTCGTAAGCCTCCGCAAGCCTCTGCAATCCTACGCAAGCCTCTGCAATCCTACGCAAGCCTACGCAACCCTACGCAAGCCTGCGCAACCCTACGCAAGCCTCCGTAACCCGACGCAAGCTTCCGCAACCCTACGCAAGCCTGCGCAACCCTACGCAACCCTCCAAGCACCCGCAAGCCTCCGCAACCCTACGCAAGCCGCCGCAACCCTACGCAAGCCTGCGCAACCCTACGCAACCCTACGCAACCCTACGCAAGCCTCCGCAACCCTACGCAAGCCTGCGCAACCCTACGCAAGCCTACGCAAGCCTTCGTAAGCCTCCGCAAGCCTCTGCAATCCTACGCAAGCCTCCGCAAGCCTCTGCAATCCTACGCAAGCCTCCGCAACCCTACGGAATCCTGCGCAACCCTACGCTAGCCTCCGTAACCCGACGCAAGCTTCCGCAACCCTACGCAAGCCTGCGCAACCCTACGCAAGCCTCCGTAACCCGACGCAAGCCTCCGCAACCGTACGCAAGCCTCCGCAACCCTACGTAAGCCTCCGAAACCTTACGCAAGCCTCCGCAACCTTACGCAACTCTACGCAAGCCTCCGCAACCCTACGCAACTCTACGCAAGCCTCCGCAACCCTACGCAAGCCGCCGCAACCCTACGCAAGCCGCCGCAACCCTACGCAAGCCTGCGCAACCCTACGCAAGCCTGCGCAACCCTACGCAAGCCTCCGCAACCCTACGCAAGCCTACGCAAGCCTCCGCAACCCTACGCAAGCCTCCGCAAGCCTCTGCAATCCTACGCAAGCCTCCGCAACCCTACGCAAGCCTGCGCAACCCTACGCAAGCCTGCGCAACCCTACGCAAGCCTCCGTAACCCGACGCAAGCTTCCGCAACCCTACGCAAGCCTCCGCAACCCTACGCAACCCTCCGCAACCCTCCAAGCACCCGCAAGCCCCCGCAACCCTACGCAAGCCGCCGCAACCCTACGCAAGCCTGCGCAACCCTAAGCAAGCCTCCGCAACCCTACGCAACCCTCCGCAACCCTCCGCAAGCCTCCGCAACCCTACGCAAGCCTACGCAAGCCTTCGTAAGCCTCCGCAAGCCTCTGCAATCCTACGCAAGCCTCTGCAAGCCTCTGCAATCCTACGCAAGCCTCCGCAACCCTACGGAATCCTGCGCAACCCTACGCTAGCCTCCGTAACCCGACGCAAGCTTCCGCAACCCTACGCAAGCCTCCGTAACCCGACGCAAGCCTCCGCAACCGTACGCAAGCCTCCGCAACCCTACGTAAGCCTCCGCAACCTTACGCAAGCCTCCGCAACCTTACGCAACTCTACGCAAGCCTCCGCAACCCTACGCAACTCTACGCAAGCCTCCGCAACCCTACGCAAGCCGCCGCAACCCTACGCAAGCCGCCGCAACCCTACGCAAGCCTCGGCAACCCTACGCAAGCCTGCGCAACCCTACGCAAGCCTCCGCAACCCTACGCAACCTTACGCAACACTCCGCAAGCCTCCGCAACCCTACGCAAGCTTCCGCAACCCTACGCAAGCCTGCGCAACCCTACGCAAGCCTCCGCAAGCCTCTGCAATCCTACGCAAGCCTCCGCAAGCCTCTGCAATCCTACGCAAGCCTCCGCAACCCTACGCAACCCTACGCAAGCCTCCGCAACCCTACGCAAGCCTTCGTAAGCCTCCGCAAGCCTCTGCAATCCTACGCAAGCCTCCGCAAGCCTCTGCAATCCTACGCAAGCCTCCGCAACCCTACGCAATCCTGCGCAACCCTACGCTAGCCTCCGTAACCCGACGCAAGCTTCCGCAACCCTACGCAAGCCGCCGCAACCCTACGGAAGCCTCCGCAAGCCTCTGTAACCCGACGCAAGCTTCCGCCACCCTACGCAAGCCGCCGCAACCCTACGGAAGCCTCCGCAACCCTCCGCAAGCCTTCGTAAGCCTCCGCAAGCCTTCGTAAGCCTCCGCAACCCTACGAAAGCCTCCGCTCTGCGCCCCCAAGCAAATTTATCGTCGCCAAGATTCCACAACCCTACGCAACCCTACGCAAGCCTGCGCAACCCTTCGCAAGCCTCCGTAACCCTACGCAAGCCGCCGCAACCCTACGGAAGCCTCCGGAACCCTACGCAACCCTCCCTACGCAACTCTACGCAACCCTACGCAAGCCTCCGAAACCCTACGCAAGCCTCCGCAACCTTACGCAAGCCTCTGCAACCCTACGCAACTCTACGCAACTCTACGCAACCCTACGCAACCCTCCGCAAGCCTGCGCAAGCCTCTGCAACCCTCTGCAACCCTACGCAAGCCTGCGCAACCCTACGCAAGCCTCCGTAACCCGACGCAAGCTTCCGCAACCCTACGCAAGCCTGCGCAACCCTACGCAAGCCTCTGTAACCCGACGCAAGCCTCCGCAACCGTACGCAAACCTCCGCAACCCTACGTAAGCCTCCGCAACCTTACGCAAGCCTCCGCAATCTTACGCAACTCTACGCAAGCCTCCGCAACCCTACGCAACTCTACGCAAGCCTCCGCAACCCTACGCAAGCCGCCGCAACCCTACGCAAGCCGCCGCAACCCTACGCAAGCCGCCGCAACCCTACGCAAGCCGCCGCAACTCTACGCAAGCCTCCGCAACCCTACGCAAGCCTGCGCAACCCTACGCAAGCCTCCGCAACCCTACGCAACCCTCCGCAACCCTACGCAACCCTCCGCAACCCTACGCAACCCTCCGCAAGCTTCCGCAACCCTACGCAAGCCGCCGCAACCCTACGGAAGCCTCCGCAACCCTACGCAACCCTCCCTACGCAACTCTACGCAACCCTACGCAAGCCTCCGCAACCCTACGCAAGCCTCCGCAACCTTACGCAAGCCTCTGCAACCCTACGCAACTCTACGCAACCCTCCGCAAGCCTCTGCAACCCTACGCAAGCCTGCGCAACCCTACGCAAGCCTGTGCAACCCTACGCAAGCCTGCGCAACCCTACGCAAGCCTCCGCAACCCTACGCAAGCCTCCGCAACCGTACGCAAGCCTCCGCAACCCTACGTAAGCCTCCGCAACCTTACGCAAGCCTCTGCAACCTTGCGCAACTCTACGCAAGCCTCCGCAACCCTACGCAACTCTACGCAAGCCTCCGCAACCCTACGCAAGCCTCCGCAACCTTACGCAAGCCTCTACAACCCTACGCAACTCTACGCAACTCTACGCAACCCTACGCAACTCTACGCAAGCCTCCGCAACCTTACTCAAGCCTACAGACAGAGTATTATCGTAATCAGGGCTGGCTAAGCTTGTTTGCAGCTCTGCGCTCTCAAGCAAATTTATCGTCATTTCCACGTAACCCATGAAGTAGACTTTTTGTACGGTTTTTTTTAATGAGGTGTTCCCAATAGGCCTAATTCTCAGATTACAAATCATATGACAAAATAAAACAATCCATTTTTGAGGGTTCTGATCAAAGATAGAAAGAAACATTCAAAAATATAACTGTTGCTACTAAGATATGGGTACGATTTAAATAAATTACACTTTTCTGGAATTTTACTTCGAAAACTTTCAATCAGGTGACCATATTCTAATGTCACTACCAACTCTTTATCTATATATAAAATTGCTAGGCTTCATACAATAAGTAAAAGATAACGGCACACACGGATCCGATTTGTGCAAACTATGCCCGTATCACCCCTAGGTGAGATCTCTAAAGCACCATTGGCCGTATATCAGGCCCATATGGGTTTTACTGTGAAATAGATGAAAGATCTAATTGCATAGAGATACTGAATCTCACTCAATTCCCACGTTCCAGAGTGTCTCGGCTTAGTGGTTAACGCTAGTTCGAAGCTCCTTGTCGACAAATAGTTTTCGGGAATGAGATTTGATGCCGCACTATCATTTCACTCAGCTGTGAATGAGAACCTGAATCAAATCAGGATAATAATCACGGGTGAGCGTGTTCCTGACCACTTCACATCCTAATGTTCCGTTGGTCAAGTAAATGAAATAACTCTAATATTGCCTGAAGGCCAAATTTTGGCGGTTGCGCCATCGATTATTATTTTTACCAACCTCTTCCCAGGCAATGACGAAGCTTTATGTAAATATGCTTAAGATATATAATTCATAACAGAGTTCACGCTAAAAACGGCGCAGAAAAGGGGCGGGGTCATCTTTCGAGCGTCCCACCTTATTTTCAATCTGGTGGCCACAAGATGAGGTGTGTGATCGCAGAAAATTAGGATTAAGCCTGCCGTTAAACTGAATTCTGTTACCCTTGCGCATATTCCAGTTCAACCAACATGAAATCCGTTTTCATCGTTCTGTTCGCAAGCTATAATCTCGGGGTAATCTTTTGATAAAAATTACCATTTCAAATTTCTTGGATATAATTTTGAACATTTTTACAGACATTCTACGACATTTGGTTGCTACAAAATCATTGGATGATTTTCTTGAGTGCATACCAGAACAGGAGATTAATCGTAATGCATATTCGATGGATCAAGGCAGCAATAGTTTTTGGAAAATGAACAAGTGTCGTACACAAACACAAGATGGCATTAATGAAGCCAATCCGTTTGAATTAATTATGCGTGAAGCTGTCGTAAAGCAACGTAGCGATGCTTTAGATGCTATGATACAATCAAGTGGCCGTCAACTAAATGATGCTGTTAACAATTTCCAGTTGAATTTCAATTAAAATTACCGACGAAGAAATTGATTCTAAAATCGAGACTAACGGAAAAGAATGTATTCATATATTCGTAGTAGATATTGCCATTGATAAAAGAAAACCAAAAAAAAATTAGTGCATTTGTTAAGCAGAATCGCGATAATGATTGATTTCCTGCTATAAAATTATACCAATCATAATCGAAATCTGTTCAATGTTGGATATTATATCGTTATTAGTGGTTCCTAGCGAAAATACTCTGTAAAGTGGGCAATATTAATTAATGTACGATATATTGCACGTTATTCTTTTAATTAAAATGTTTTATCATTGAAATTTTCACTGGAAAATCAATTGAAAAGAATTCCTAATAGACTTGATGTACATGCTTACGAACATGTTGGAATTGAATCAATTTATGTTTATGCACATCAAAAGTTATTTGAAAAATGATGCACATAATTTAGAATAAAATATATAACCCGTAAAAAATATATATTGCATAGTTGCGATTTGCAAATGCATTCAAAAATAGTTTTGTAAATTTTATGAAATGAAAACAACCTTAACTAACAAATTATTTAAATAAATTTTACAAATTGAAATATTGTCTATTCTTGGCATTCGATGCGATCGATAAAATTGTTAAAAATCCTTCCCCATAGAAAATTGTTTAGGTAAATTTATTCTCAACGAAACAAATTGTTTATAAAAGATGTTTTTAAAACAAAGCATTTCGTGTGTTTTTGTGCATTAACGTTTACTGCTTTTAAACTTGAAATCATTCCAAACAATGCATACAAAATTAAATATTTGCCCACTAAATTCCGTTGAATATTTAAAGAATAACAAATTTTTTACTATAATAAAAATGACGTTACATTGAATAGTGGAAATTGTTTCAATGTTGATCAAACACTTAGTAGGCCTAAAGCTGTGCAAAGGGGAATATTTATGCTGATTCTGTATCATGGTATGTATTAAATTATTATTATATATTATATTAACAAATTAAATGTCAATTATGTAAAATATAATTTACAGGAACTTGCGCCTACATTATTTTCAGGTGATGCCAATATCAAATTAAAAGTAAGCCAAAAACGACGCGGGAAAAGAGGTCGTTTACAAGGTTTATTTTTTTCACTTTTATCGCGAAACACATGCTGAATATCGTTTGCAATTCGAAAAGAACAGTTTTTAGCATTTCCACTTCAAATTAAGAGTTTTCTGAATCAAATTGAGATTTTGTCAAGTCAAATTAGTAGTTGTCCGAATCAAATTGACAGTTTTTTAAAATTAAATTGGCAACGCTGTAAATTAATCTAAATTTACTGCGAACAACAAGATCCTATAAAAGAAAGACATTCTGTTCTTGATTTAATCCCAAATCATCAAGATAGTTTTTTTGCGATGTAGCTTTCACTTTTGTCACTTATTAGCTGTAGTACACTGATTGAGACTAATTGTTATTTTCCAGGAAAAATAGCTCCTCAAGTGCATTAATGTCAGTTACCTTCTACAGTATCGAATTTCCAAAAAAACAACAACTATAGACCCTGGCGTTATGAAAATAGCTGCAGACATTTCCATAGGTAAATCGAAGTTATTGTCATATTGAATCAAATATATTTAATTTTTTTATAATGATGAATATTTTAATAGATAACTAGAGTTGCATCATACAGCGTGTCTCAGAAGAAAGTTTATATTTTGTGAGTCGATAAAATAGAAAATAAAATTTCTATAAAAAATGTTGATAAATTATTAAAGTACAGTATTTGGGAATTTATTTCTTAGAAATAGTATCGTCTAAATGTAAACCTTCGCGTTCACGGCATGTGAATCCTGAATCCTTTATCCGAACGGTAAAATTTGCAATCGCGGCTCGACAGGTCGACTCCGTGATGGCTGCGATTTCGTAGCGAATTGAAAGATTCGGATCTTTACGAACAGACTGGTTTAGACTTTTCGCGATTTCTGCCGTTCATGATGACGTCCCGCCCCGATTTATGGTTTTCTAGTGTTGAACCGGTCTCTTAGTTTTTTTGGCCCTTTTTAATTGAGAGGGATGCTTGACGCATCATTTAAGTGTCGGAAACCTCGAATACTGCAGAATCTTTTACGCGAGTTAAATAAAAGAGAGATGGATTGGCATAACTTGATTTATTGATTGTTAATTTATAATAATTAGATGCAAACTGGAGGTGCTGGACTTGAAAGTGTTCCTTTTAAATCTTCGATCGTAAGAAGCTGTTGGTCAGAATTGTGATCACCCAGGTGCATTGAGAAATATCAGGTTGGCGCCGATCGTTCCCATAGGTGGTAGATTGCTTGGCGCCGGTCGTTCCCATAGGTGCTGGCTTGTAGGTGCTAGCTTGATTGTTGTTGTGGGAGAATCCATGTTCCCATAACTCGCGCTCCAGTCGTTGAATGACCTTTTTTGTAAAACTCTCGCACGCACAGCGCACGATCCGCCCCCCGAGAAACGTTCCATAGCTACTGAATTCCTAAGAGCCTCCTCTCTCCTCCGATTCGATGCGTCAACGCAGTCAGTGAAACAAATGTAAACTTTCTTTAGAGACACCCTGTATTATTAAGGGTGGAAATCACATAAGACGGTTCTGAATCACAGAATTCCAGAATGCCGGGATCTCAGTATCTCTGGATCCCAGTTTCCCAAAATCCCGGTTTCCCAATATCCTGGGATCCCATAATCTCGGGATCCCGCTGGGCACAGCCCACAGAGCGTAAAACTCTGAAAGTTCTGTCACGGTAATTCTCTATGTAGCTGTAGAACTAACGTTAATATTTTAATTTTGTTTTGAAAACATTCTAAATATGCTTTTGATGACATTCGGTAACGAAATAAGTTTTTACTTATTTCGTTAGTGAATGTCATCAAAAACAATTTTGAAAATGCTAAGGGGGAAACTTAGGGGGCTACGGGGAGTTTAAGGGGGCTTAGGAGCTAAGGGGAGGCTAAGGGGGAGACGGACACTGTTCGTTCTTCAAAGGTTCGTTCACTCATACCTCATGCTCGCGCAGCGCAGTTAGGCGTCGGAGTCATGCGCGACGCGGTGCGTATTTTAACCGAATAATGTTGAAATACGGGACAGAGTCTGTCCCGACGGGACGTTTGAAATTATGCCTGAAATACGGGATGACCCGGGAAATACGGGACGTCTGGCAACGCTAATTAGAAGGCTAAAAAATGAAACATTTCCAACAATTTTTTTATTCTTTTTATTATGTCTGGCAATTCAAACTTTTTTATATGTGGTATTATACAACTCTTGAAGATTTCATTGTTTTTTGGTTTTTTGATTATCTATGTTTGTGCATTTCAAAGAGGGCGCCAGAATTTACTAATCAAAAAAGCACTGCTCCATGGCGGACAGTTAATCTTAGGAACGGTAAGTCAGAAACATAAAATTCCAGGGGGGGGGGGGTTTAAAAAGTAGGTGCTCTTACGTGATAGTTTACCAAATTTTTTTTTTGAAAAATCATTAAAAAAAAAGAAAGGTGGACGTTCAATTTTTTTCAAAAATCGACCGTTTTGCAACCTTTTTCAGATACTAAATATTTTTTTTATTTATTTTTTGGTCAAATTGTGGTAAACTATCACACAGAAAACAAAAACAAACAATATGCTGCAAGGTTTATCAAAATCGATCCACTAGATCCGGAAATCAACTGTTCGTCAGTTTAAAAAACGTGATTTCGATAAAAACGCGTTTAAAGTTTTTTTTGTACATATCTTAAAAACCGATTTTCATGGTTTACAATCAATCAAATTGCAATGCCTGGACCATATGGAAGTAGACCTAGGCCTAGACCTAGACAATACTGGATAAAAGTAAAAGTATAAACGGTATTTTGAAGAAAGAGAAAGGGAAATATAAGCTGCGTGTACATCTGCGGGGAGTCGAGAGCGCGCTTCAAAAAATCGGTATATCTCGGGATAGGCTTCGAATTTATATTTAATATTTTGGAGAGTTATTTGTGAAGGTATAAAAAATCGAAAAATGTAAAAAAAAAACGATTTTTTAAATATTTTAATAGGTAATAGTACCCTAATCCATATCCACGGTTTTGTATGTGCACAAGGCATATCGTCGTCGTTATGGTGCGAATCATTTTTTAAAGAAAATCTGTTTTCCATGAACTGTAAAAACAGAGAAGACGTGCAGATTGGAATCATGGATACTCTTCGAAATATTCAATTTACGTAGCGGTTGATGCTCCATTAAACAAAAGAACATTAATTTGAATTGCTAAATATTTTTTTATTTCTTGATTCACAATAAATAGTAGGCAAACGTTTATTTTTTTTACATTTTCCTTGCCTTTGCTTAATGCTTCTTACACTATTACATATGTAGTCTAAAACAGGACTGGCATGTTCATCGTTCTTTCGAAAAAATGCTTCTAATAGCTGCGGCAGCTACTAGGTACTTGGAAATCGAGTGTCCTTTGTACTGCATTCGAGCCCCAGTTCAAAGTTGTCTGACCCTTATTGATGGCCTGGATATGAGCGCGAACTCGTGGATCGTTACGGTTGTAGCATCGGACTGAAACTGTGTGCCGTTTGGAATTTCCTGATTGACAGTTCTGCGGGCAAGCTGCTAAAGGAACAGTGCTGAAACAGACTTGGCCTCGAGAATCGACATATTGGATTTGGTCGCGCAGTTGGCAGCTGGTCGGGGTAGCTTGATAATTGTCCCGTGAGAAATCATGGATTCGAACCTGATTGTATTGCTGCCCATAGCCTGGATGCTCTTGGTTGTATTGCTGCCCATAGCCTGGATAGTCCTGGTTGTATTGCTGTCCATAGCCTGGTTGACCCTGGTTGCCGCCTTCGTACTGGTTAACCACAACATTGGGGAGATATTGGATGGGGTAGCATTGAGCGTTTTGGGCATCGGCGACCGATTGCTTAATATTTGCGTGGCACAAAGCTAGCTCTTCAGGGTTCACCCAGGAATTAATGAAGTGTTTAAGGTCATGATACATACAATGACGGGGTGATTGCTGATCGGTATACATTTCCAAATCATTAGTTCCACAAAGTCCACGTAGTTTGTTCCTGTAGCTAGAATCTGCTTCAATACGAATCCAAGCTCCATTAAAGACAACCCGCATGCTTCCATCGTGCAAATCTGCAACGATCACATTATCTTGAGTGGAGGTTTGTGGATGTACATGCAGGCGCACTACTCCATCAGCTACGACCTCCAAATGTTGGTAAGGGTGTACAACTGTTTTCGCTTCATTTCGCCAGAGGACAACAGCTGGTCGTTTGTTGATTCCAGACCCATAAAGATGCAGCGTGTATGCTGTTCCCTGTTTGTCAGTGTAAAACTGGATACTAGCTTCGCGTTCAAACGGTGATCCTGATCGACCAGACATCATGATGGTCACATCGCGGACATGTGAAGATGATTCCTGTGGCAAGTCGGAATTATAATTGGCCTCATATGTTTGCGCCAAAGTATATGAACATCCACCGATTGATTGATTGTATAAATTTCCATCAAATGTGTCGATTTGATTCCTATCTACAACGCAGACAGAGTTTCTAGGAAAGACATTTTTGTATGGAAGCTGGTCGTAGATCTGCTCATCAAATGCAACGCTCCTTACAAAAGGACTAACTTCTAGATCATGAACTTGATATTGACCGTTTCCGTACTTAAAGGTGCCGTCATAATATTTCGTATCTGGACTCAAAACGAATCTGCCAGAGGATTGCTTGATTTCTCGCTGACTTAGAATGGTATTCTTGACGATGGGATTTTTCTGTGTCCAGGCGAAAATTTTCAGGAGATCGGGCACATACAGACTGCTACCAGTTTGTTCGACATGGAAGCTGAGGGAGTTTGGAACTCGGAGCTCGCTAATAGTTTGTCGGCAAGCCGGTGATTGAGAGTTACTGTGAGATGCGTCCTGTTTGCATTGCTGAGCCACTTGCTTGCTAAGTACGAACTGTTCATAGTCTGCAGTCTGGTTCATCACTGCAATACCCACAAGCTCGGTATTGTTTGGATGCTGCTCTCCCAAAACACAATCGGGTCCAACAGTGAAACGGAATTGCATTCCGATTTCGCGGTCTGCTTTAATCGCCTCCTCAAAGCTGCTCGTGGCATAGTAACGATTTCCAGGTTCCTTGACGTTGACTTCGAAACAGTATTGTTTTTCGTTGAAGTAGTTGAGCTCATTTCGACGGAACCCTCCTGTAACTCGTATGAGACCATTTGGCCGTGAGCTTGAATAAGCACCAACTGCTTCATACACTGTCTGAGTTCCTGGACCTGCAAAGGCTACATAGGCAGATACGACTGTTGCCTTGCCATTCGTCATAGGAGGAGTGATCAAATCAAACAATTTGTCGATAGGCTGCAGAAAGGCGATTCCTTGGTGGGGTATTCCGGATGAAGCGTAAACAGGGGCGTTGTATACTTGACTGCTTTTCCTATTTCTCGATTGCAAATATTCTTGTTGAGAATTCACATAGTCCTTGTTAGTTTTGCGAATCACTCCCGACTTCATGGTAAATCCAAAACGCATACCATCAGTTTTTGTTTTGAGGTCACTGTAAGATACCTGGATATTGTAATGTTCGAGACCCTCACTGGGTTGCAGGAAAGCGTCCATTAAGCCACTCTTTGGTAAACCACCAACAAGGTATGGAATAGGTCCATAAATATCTCTGGGCGTTTCGTATTCACCAGTTATGGACACTACCAGTCCTGTGGTGTCCTTGCCAAGCTGCCGCTGAACATGCTTCGGTTGGCGCGTGTGAATCACTCGCATTCCTGGTTGATTGGCTGTGTCCGGTGCGGTGCTGAAAGCATCCTTTTCGGCTGTGTATGGTACCGAGCTGAAATGGCCCAAGACCGCTTTTCCCACTGGCATCAAAGCACCATTGATGGAATGATGAATCAGATCCACATTGACATCAAAATAAATGGGAAGATTGTACATTACACGACGAACATGACCAGTGACGTAGTGTTTTCCGCTGAAAGGCGTTACGAATCCAGCTTGAGTGATGTGGTTCCTGCTGTAGAGAATGTGCCCGTGGCTGCTCACATTAACTGCTTGTGGTATGTACATAGCAGAAGATTTACCATCGGAAAGTGGTTGGCTTGTCTTTACAGTAACTTTTCCATTCATTTGAATCAATGTCGGACTGTCCCAGCTGAAAACGTATGGATATCCAGAAGGAAGAGGGAATGCGATGGTGATTGTGTCTTCCTTGTAGAATTTGCTGAAGTTAATTTCGCGGCCATTTTGATAGTCTTGGAGAACGCTATTCAAAAATCTTGGCAGATTGTTGATAGACTTTTCATCGTAAGCGTTATATCTGTTGCCTCCAAAGAACCAGTGTTGAGATTGTCCTTGGATGCGTTCATTCTTTGGTACGTCGAGGTTAAGTTCAGCAGGTTTGAAGGGATTGTGGGTATTCACGCTATCCGCTTCTGGTGCTGGAGAGAATTCTTGGTTGAACATGATATTTTGGAATTGTTCAGCCAAGTTCATAACTTGAGGTGGTAGAGGAATTTGAGGAAGTCCATCGTTTTCATTATTTTGAGTTGTAATGTTGGTAACCACTACATGAGCACCATAGTTTGGATTAGCTTGTGAGGCTTCTGGCCAACGGAATCGCTTCAAAAGGTCGACAACATTCGAAACAGATGCTGAAGAATATAAGTTTGGTCTGGTGATACCACCCAAAGAATCAAATACCGTGATGCGGACCATACTTGGTACAGGTGAATCATTACTTGTTAAAATTGAGATGTGTCGGTGGCGATTGTAGTTCAAATTTTTCAACACTTCATCGTGAATCAAGCTATGTGAGTATCCATTGCCGTAAGATCTGGGATTCAAGAACTGCAGTGCAGACTTTGCATTGGCGGCACGTTGTTTGTCTTCAGGACTTTGTAGATTCGCAAAGGTTTCAATGGTATGCTTTACAACTGACTGGACTTGGATACTTGGATCTTCGTTGGTAAACGAAGCAATTTGCTGGAGTACTGTATTTGGAGGATTTGAACCGATCAATAGTAAAACAGCTACAGATCTTACGTCCGGGTCTTCAGCCACATTCATGTAGATTTTATAGAGAATCGGACCAACCTGTTCACGGTGTCTCACCGTAAGATAGTTCATTGCCATAATCATGGCTGATCGTTGGAATGCTGACAGAGGTTCCTTACGCTCATAATATTGTTTGAAGACACTCAAGTATGATGGGTGTTCTAGATTTCCATAAGCTCTAATGTAGATGAGGAAGTCTCGGTCATTGTTTGACTCAACCGCTGTTTTCAAAGACTGATTGATATAAGGGATGAGTTGGTTTTCAATTTTGTCCACCAAGTAAGGGCCGAACGGTCCAAAGCTGTCTTCGGGATAGTAGTTTCTTGCATACCAATAGTTAGAGTAAGCGTGACCGGCTATTTCTGAGAGTGTTAGAAGTGTAGCCGAATACACTTGAGGCCTACTGACTACTTGTTGATTTTTGATGAGATTCTGAAATTGAAAAAAGCACGAGAAATTTGATGATGATTTGATGATAGTTATAATCTATTGATTGTACTTACGAAATAAGCATCAAAATGTTCCTTCGTTGGTGTGTTGACTACTTTCGGTTGAATCAAAAGTGCAGCGATGGCATCATCGTCATTCAATTGCCCTGATGAAATCCATTCGGTCAATGCCAAAGTTGTTGGTCCGTTGCCACCGAGAACAGCGGCATCTCGGAATACTTTCCAGGCTCCAGGATACATGTTGTTATTTGCTTGTGACCCAGAGCTCAATGCTTTCGCGGCTGCTACGATGTCATTGTAGTTGGCAGACGCGATCAAATCGACGAGAATGTTGAACTTTTCGAGAGTATGTTGTTGAGGGATGTTATCATGGTTTTGAGTTTGCCGAGCGATTTCTGAAGCCTGAACTTGCATTTCTGAGGCCATATTGACTTCATAGCGTATTGCGTGTCCACGATGACCAACAAAGTATGGAAGGAAAGGATTTTCAGCAGGTCGATCCATCACTGGAGCTGGCTGCCAGAAATTATCATACTTTTGAGCGTTTTGCAGAGAACGCATTGTTTGGGCATATGATGGTCGGCCTGTTTTTGAGTAATAGTCATAGTTCCTTTTCTGTTCACTGCTTTCCTCTAAGCTGCTGTCATCATTGTCCTGATTCAGTCCAGATTGGTAGCTGTTTGGAGCGTCCCATTTGTCAGCGCCTGCTCGAATCGCGTTAGTTCTATCTGATGGGATGTTGTAACGGTACACAAGATTGCCAACATTTTGAGGCTGGTTTGGTGACGGTAAAGGATTTTGGTACTGAGATGTTTCTGTTAAATACAGTTCAACGGTGCTAGTAGTAACGGACTTTTGTTTTTGATACAGTTCTGGAGCAGCCAAGACTTGCATGTTGGATTGCGAGTAGTAAATAGTGAAGTCAGCTGGAGTACCGAACGCTACAATACGGTTGACCATATTTCGCTGTAGAAAATTCAAAATAAAAATCACTATGTTCCTTGATGTTTTCGTGTTCTTGCACTTACCGACATAAACTGCCCGACTTTATTTGAATGTACGTTCCAACTAGATACACCATAATGGTAGCCTCGAACTTGAACACAGTTGCTGTAGTTTGCCGTTTTGACAATTTGAAAAGCTGGCTTTCCTTGGGGTGGCAATTGACTTTGTTCAAAGTGCGGGAAGGCGTTGGGTACGGCATAGTCTGCGACGGGGGAGATCTCATAGATTGTTTCACATTGTCCAGTGACTGAAGCCTCCATGGTGCGATACAAGCCAGATGCTACTCCATTTTGAGACTGCGGAAGCTGTGTATGGACCCAGTTCACTAGGTTGTGGCCTTGCGTGTTGGCTTGCAATTGTGAAAGGATTCCCTTGAGCTGGTTGACTTCATCGTTCGTTAATGATTTATCAACTTCCAGTCGTTGAACAGTTCCTTGTGCTAAATACACTTGGAACGGTTTGCCGTTCAAATTCGATGGTTGGTACCTTAGACCATATTCAGGAATGGCGTCCGTTGTAACGTCTGGAACGTCCCCATTGTAGCCTGCATGTTCGAAATTTTGCAATTGTCCAATGAGTACGTTCGCATCGCCAGCTTTGCCAGTTTGAACAATCAATTGTCCTCGTGAAACAACTGCTGCATACTGCTGGCGAAGTTCTGGTATTCCTGTATATGTTCTGGAATGGATTCGATATCTGTATTCCTTATTCGGCTCCCATGGTCCATTCAGGCCTAAGGCCGTTCCCACTGCGAATAGTATAAATAATTTTTTTTAGCTGTTTCCGTTAATTTCAGGAGCACAATCTGTTTTTCCGAAAATCTACTATAACTTACCGACTAGCAGTAGAACTAAAGGAGACCACATAGTTGAAGCTTGTTGACTTTACTACATGAAATACTCCAAATGAACTATACATTTCTGTTTAACAGCGCTTCAATTTATACAATTCCAAAAATGCTTACCCTTGCTGAATTTCTCGTTCAAATCATCATCATCATGTGATTCCCTTTTTTCGGAATGAGAAAATAATCAATAATTTGTATCCCATTTGTCATACTGATACGGTGAAAGCCAATAACCGTGTTGTGTGACATTGACTACAGTCTGTGTTTGTTTCAATTATCATTATAAATGTGACGGTCAATAAAAATTATAAGAGCAGGATACAATTTATAGTTTCTAATTCAAATTCTCAGCAACTGTTTTTGTAACGTAATTAATATAAATATTTCCCTGCATTGTTAACATTGAATATATTTTAATTGAATGCCTCAGTTCATTTTTTAATACACACTTTAAATGCTGATAAGGAATCAATAACCTGTACTAATAGTTTGTATCAAATCTAGCAAATGATTGTGTCAGCTATTTATGCGATCTCTTTGGTGACCTGGAAAGTGCACAATCTGTTTTTCTAATCCAAGCAAACATTACATCCACTAAATAGCAATGAACTTCAGTAGGAATGTAGCAGATGCTCAAGATTGCAATTAAGATGCTCGTGTGCTTCCCCTTGTTTGTCACTTTGTGTTCATCTATGAATAAAGCTTGAACAAATTTAGAAGCAATTTTGATGACTATTGTTGATGAAACCAACTGACTCTTTCAGAATAGATTGTCTCCAAGGTAAATTTCTTAGATTTCTTTTTCATAATTTTAGACTATCCAGTTTCTTACAGTTCAAATATTATACGTCGATATTCTTTGATTAATTTCATTTCAACAATTTTAAAATGCATACAAATTGTAGGTCAAATGTTGAATTTAGAGGTTTTTTTTAGGATGTTGCTAGACCTTCTCTTTGAAATTTCTTCGAAGACCATTCAAATAGTTCAAATGTAAAATATGGCTGCATATATCTATTACGTGAACATTTTTATCAATAAAAAAAAACATCAATTTTGGAGGACTGAATAGTAATTTTCTGCCATTTGCACTACAAACACACTTGCCATAAAACAAAGAATAGTCAAATTTATGCGTTTCTGGTGCTGCCTTGATTTACCTATGCTACATAACTGTTCGGTCGTCTAACACTTGGACCGTGGCTCTACATATGTTAGAAAATAATATTTATTCCATCCGAGAACTTTCTGTCGTACGCTATTTCTCCTGAAGCAAATATAGGATTTGCATCATTAAGGTGTCAATCGTCCGGTGTTTAGAAATAAATTTCGGGCCGTTTTTTAATTTAATAAAAAAGTGCTTTTTCATCAAAAATAAATTTTTGACCTGATTTGCAGAGGACCGTTATGAATGTTTATAAAATTTATATAGTCCAAACAGTTTTTGGAACAAAACCAGCAAAAGGTTTTTTTATGATTACAAAAAATTAAATCAAATTAAATTAAAAACGAAAAATCATTAAAAGTTGGGTGGGTGTGGGGAATTGTGGGATTGAGTGATTTGCGAATTTCGGGGATTGGAGAATTTTGGGGTTGGAGTATTCCAGGAATTAGGGGGATTCGGGTGCATTTGGGGGATTTGCAGCAACAGTTTCTAGCCAATTTACCAGCAGTATTTTCTAGCAACATTTTCCAGAAATTTCTCAGGAAGTTTTCAGCAATATTTTCCTGAACATTTTCTAGCAACATTTTCCAGTAACATTTTCCAGCAATATTTTCCCGCAATATTCTTCAGCAACATTTTCAAGTAACATTTTCCAGCAACAATTTCTAGCAATATTTCTGGAATCGTTGGTTTCAAGGGTTCCGAGATTCTAGGGTTATGGGAATCGGAGGTTCTGGAATTGGATCATGGAAAACTGGTGGGAGTAAAGGGATAGTACAGTCAGGGGGGAGTAAAGGAATAGTAGAATAAGGAAGGAATGAAGGGATAGTAGAAAACCCGAATCCGAATTGGTTGATTATTGTCGGTCACGCGGCACTTTCACAGTTTTTTGACGATTTTATCTTTTAAACCGGTTCAACCGGCGTTTTGCGGTTTTTTGAATTTAACCGGAGAACCAGACACTTTCGATTACGGAATCAGGTACTCTATGAAAACTCTCACCCGAATCTGTTGGTTTTTGTGTCGGCCACTCGGCGTTTTCATCGTCATTTTGAAGATGTTAAATTTTTGAACCGGTTCAACGTGCGTGTTTTTGTGTTTAGCCGGAGAACCAGACACCGCCCGACACTGTTGAAAACGTAATAAAATATCCCGTGAAAACGCGCATCTGAATCGGTACACTTTTACGCCGTTTTTGACGGTTTTAGGTTTTGAACCGGTTCAACCGACGTGTTTTCGGTTTTTTGCATTTAACGGGAGAACCAGACATCGCCCGACACTTTTGACACCGGAATCGGAGAGCCCGCATCCAATTCGGTTCATTCTTGTGCCGTTCAATCGGCGCTTTCACCGTTTTGACAATTTTAGGTTTTGAACCGGTTCAACCGACGTGTTTTGCTTTTTTATGTGTAGCGAGAGAACTGGACATCGCCCGACACTTTTGACAATAGAATCAGAGAGCCCTTGAAAACTCGCATCTGAACATATGCATGTTTGTACGAATATTTGCATGTTTGCGCGAATATTTGCATGTTTGCGCAAATATTCGTATTTTGGCGCGAATATTGGCATGTTTGCGCGAATATTGGCATGTTTGCGCGAGTATTGGCATGTTTGCGCGAATATTCGCATGTTCGCATGAATAATCGCGCAAATGAGCGAATATTCGCGCAAATATCAGCAAGAAAACATAAAATATGTAAAAATGTAGAAAATGTATAAAATGTAAAATATGTAGAAAATGTAAAATATTTAAAATATTCGCGCAAATGACCGAATCTTCGCGCAAACGAGCGAATATTCGCGCAAATGAGCGAATATTCGCGCAAATATCAGCTAGAAAACGAAAAATATGTAAAAATGTAGAAAATGTAGAAAATGTATAAAATGTAAAATATGTAGAAAATGTAAAATATGTGAAATATTCGCGCAAATGACCGAATATTCGCGCAAACGAGCGAATAATCGCGCAAACGAGCGAATATTCGCGCAAATGAGCGAATATTCGCGCAAATATCAGCTAGAAAACGTAAAATATGTAAATATGTAGAAAATGTAGAAAATGTATAATATGTAAATTATGTAGAAAATGTAAAATATGTAAAATATTCGCGCAAATGACCGAATATTCGCGCAAACGAGCGAATATTCGCGCAAATAAGCGAATATTCGCGCAAATATCAGCTAGAAAACATAAATTATGTAAAAATGTAGAAAATGTAGAAAATGTATAAAATGTATACAATGTAAAATATGTAGAAAATGTAAAATATGTAAAATATTCGCACAAATGAGCGAATATTCGCGCAAATATCAGCTGGAAAACGTAAAATATGTAAAAATGTAGAAAATGTAGAAAATGTAAAAAATGTAGAAAATGTAAAATATGTGAAATATTCGCGCAAATGACCGAATATTCGCGCAAACGAGCGAATATTCGCGCAAATGAGCGAATATTCGCGCAAATATCAGCTAGAAAACGAAAAATATGTAAAAATGTAGAAAATGTAGAAAATGTATAAAATGTAAAATATGTAGAAAATGTAAAATATGTAAAATATTCGCGCAAACGACCGAATATTCGCGCAAACAAGCGAATATTCGCGCAAATGAGCGAATATTCGCAAAAATATCAGGTAGAAAACGTAAAATATGTAAAAATGTAGAAAATGTAGAAAATGTATAAAATGTAAAATATGTAGAAAATGTAAAACATGTAAAATATGCGCGCAAATGACCGAATATTCGCGCAAACGAGCGAATATTCGCGCAAATGAGCGAATATTCGCGCAAATGAGCGAATATTCTCGCAAATATCAGCTAGAAAACATAAAATATGTAAAATGTAGAAAATGTAGAAATGTATAAAATGTAAAATATGTAGTAAATGTAAAATATGTAAAATATTCGCGCAAATGAGCGAATATTCGCGCAAATATCAGCTAGAAAACGTAAAATATGTAAAAATGTAGAAAATGTAGAAAATGTATAAAATGTAAATTATGTAGAAAATGTAAAATATGTAAAATATTCGCGCAAATGACCGAATATTCGCGCAAATGAGCGAATATTCGCGCAAATATCAGCTAGAAAACGTAAAAAATGTAAAAATGTATAAGCTGTAGAAAATGTATAAAATGTAAAATATGTAGAAAATGTAAAATATGTAAAATATTCGCGCAAATAACCGAATATTCGCGCAAACGAGCGAATATTCGCGCAAATGAGCGAATATTCGCGCAAATATCAGCTAGAAAACGTAAAAAAATCTAAAAATGTAGAAGCTGTAGAAAATGTATAAAATGTAAATTATGTAGAAAATGTAAAATATGTGAAATATTCGCGCAAATGACCGAATATTCGCGCAAACGAGCGAACATTCGCGCAAATGAGCGAATATTCGCGCAAATATCAGCTAGAAAACGTAAAATATGTAAAAATGTAGAAAATGTAGAAAATCTATAAAATGTAAAATATGTAGAAAATATAAAATATGTAAAATATTCGCGCAAATGAGCGAATATTCGCGCAAATATCAGCTAGAAAACGTAAAATATGTAAACATGTAGAAAATGTAGAAAATGTATAAAATGTAAAATATGTAGAAAATGTAAAATATGTAAAATATTCGCACAAATGACCGAATATTCGCGCAAACGAGCGAATATTCGCGCAAATGAGCGAATATTCGCGCAAATGAGCGAATATTCGCGCAAATATCAGCTAGAAAACATAAAATATTTAAAAATGTAGAAAATGTAGAAAATGTGTAATATGTAAAATATGTAGAAAATGTAAAATATTTAAAATATTCGCGCAAATGACCGAATCTTCGCGCAAACGAGCGAATATTCGCGCAAATGAGCGAATATTCTCGCAAATATCAGCTAGAAAACATAAAATATGTAAAATGTAGAAAATGTAGAAATGTATAAAATGTAAAATATGTAGTAAATGTAAAATATGTAAAATATTCGCGCAAATGAGCGAATATTCGCGCAAATATCAGCTAGAAAACGTAAAATATGTAAAAATGTAGAAAATGTAGAAAATGTATAAAATGTAAATTATGTAGAAAATGTAAAATATGTAAAATATTCGCGCAAATGACCGAATATTCGCGCAAATGAGCGAATATTCGCGCAAATATCAGCTAGAAAACGTAAAAAATGTAAAAATGTATAAGCTGTAGAAAATGTATAAAATGTAAAATATGTAGAAAATGTAAAATATGTAAAATATTCGCGCAAATAACCGAATATTCGCGCAAACGAGCGAATATTCGCGCAAATGAGCGAATATTCGCGCAAATATCAGCTAGAAAACGTAAAAAATGTAAAAATGTAGAAGCTGTAGAAAATGTATAAAATGTAAATTATGTAGAAAATGTAAAATATGTGAAATATTCGCGCAAATGACCGAATGTTCGCGCAAACGAGCGAATATTCGCGCAAATGAGCGAATATTCGCGCAAATATCAGCTAGAAAACGTAAAATATGTAAAAATGTAGAAAATGTAGAACATGTATAAAAGGTAAAATATGTAGAAAATGTAAAACATGTAAAATATGCGCGCAAATGACCGAATATTCGCGCAAACGAGCGAATATTCGCGCAAATGAGCGAATATTCTCGCAAATATCAGCTAGAAAACATAAAATATGTAAAATGTAGAAAATGTAGAAATGTATAAAATGTAAAATATGTAGTATATGTAAAATATGTAAAATATTCGCGCAAATGAGCGAATATTCGCGCAAATATCAGCTAGAAAACGAAAAATATGTAAAAATGTAGAAAATGTAGAAAATGTATAAAATGTAAAATATGTAGAAAATGTAAAATATGTAAAATATTCGCGCAAACGACCGAATATTCGCGCAAACAAGCGAATATTCGCGCAAATGAGCGAATCTTCGCGCAAATATCAGGTAGCAAACGTAAAATATGTAAAAATGTAGAAAATGTAGAAAATGTATAAAATGTAAAATATGTAGAAAATGTAAAACATGTAAAATATGCGCGCAAATGACCGAATATTCGCGCAAACGAGCGAATATTCGCGCAAATGAGCGAATATTCGCGCAAATGAGCGAATATTCTCGCAAATATCAGCTAGAAAACATAAAATATGTAAAATGTAGAAAATGTAGAAATGTATAAAATGTAAAAGATGTAGTAAATGTAAAATATGTAAAATATTCGCGCAAATGAGCGAATATTCGCGCAAATATCAGCTAGAAAACGTAAAATATGTAAAAATGTAGAAAATGTAGAAAATGTATAAAATGTAAATTATGTAGAAAATGTAAAATATGTAAAATATTCGCGCAAATGACCGAATATTCGCGCAAATGAGCGAATATTCGCGCAAATATCAGCTAGAAAACGTAAAAAATGTAAAAATGTATAAGCTGTAGAAAATGTATAAAATGTAAAATATGTAGAAAATGTAAAATATGTAAAATATTCGCGCAAATAACCGAATATTCGCGCAAACGAGCGAATATGCGCGCAAATGAGCGAATATTCGCGCAAATATCAGCTAGAAAACGTAAAATATGTAAAAATGTAGAAAATGTAGAAAATCTATAAAATGTAAAATATGTAGAAAATGTAAAATATGTAAAATATTCGCGCAAATGAGCGAATATTCGCGCAAATATCAGCTAGAAAACGTAAAATATGTAAACATGTAGAAAATGTAGAAATGTATAAAATGTAAAAGATGTAGTAAATGTAAAATATGTAAAATATTCGCGCAAATGAGCGAATATTCGCGCAAATATCAGGTAGAAAACGTAAAATATGTAAAAATGTAGAAAATGTAGAAAATGTATAAAATGTAAAATATGTAGAAAATGTAAAACATGTAAAATATGCGCGCAAATGACCGAATATTCGCGCAAACGAGCAAATATTCGCGCAAATGAGCGAATATTCGCGCAAATGAGCGAATATTCTCGCAAATATCAGCTAGAAAACATAAAATATGTAAAATGTAGAAAATGTAGAAATGTATAAAATGTAAAATATGTAGTAAATGTAAAATATGTAAAATATTCGCGCAAATGAGCGAATATTCGCGCAAATATCAGCTAGAAAACGTAAAATATGTAAAAATGTAGAAAATGTAGAAAATGTATAAAATGTAAATTATGTAGAAAATGTAAAATATGTAAAATATTCGCGCAAATGACCGAATATTCGCGCAAATGAGCGAATATTCGCGCAAATATCAGCTAGAAAACGTAAAAAATGTAAAAATGTATAAGCTGTAGAAAATGTATAAAATGTAAAATATGTAGAAAATGTAAAATATGTAAAATATTCGCGCAAATAACCGAATATTCGCGCAAACGAGCGAATATGCGCGCAAATGAGCGAATATTCGCGCAAATATCAGCTAGAAAACGTAAAATATGTAAAAATGTAGAAAATGTAGAAAATGTATAAAATGTAAAATATGTAGAAAATGTAAAATATGTAAAATATTCGCACAAATGAGCGAATATTCGCGCAAATATCAGCTAGAAAACGTAAAATATGTAAACATGTAGAAAATGTAGAAAATGTATAAAATGTAAAATATGTAGAAAATGTAAAATATGTAAAATATTCGCGCAAATGACCGAATCTTCGCACAAACGAGCGAATATTCGCGCAAATGAGCGAATATTCTCGCAAATATCAGCTAGAAAACATAAAATATGTAAAATGTAGAAAATGTAGAAATGTATAAAATGTAAAAGATGTAGAAAATGTAAAACATGTAAAATATGCGCGCAAATGACCGAATATTCGCGCAAACGAGCGAATATTCGCGCAAATGAGCGAATATTCGCGCAAATGAGCGAATATTCTCGCAAGTATCAGCTAGAAAACATAAAATATGTAAAATGTAGAAAATGTAGAAATGTATAAAATGTAAAAGATGTAGTAAATGTAAAATATGTAAAATATTCGCGCAAATGAGCGAATATTCGCGCAAATATCAGGTAGAAAACGTAAAATATGTAAAAATGTAGAAAATGTAGAAAATGTATAAAATGTAAAATATGTAGAAAATGTAAAACATGTAAAATATGCGCGCAAATGACCGAATATTCGCGCAAACGAGCGAATATTCGCGCAAATGAGCGAATATTCGCGCAAATGAGCGAATATTCTCGCAAATATCAGCTAGAAAACATAAAATATGTAAAATGTAGAAAATGTAGAAATGTATAAAATGTAAAATATGTAGTAAATGTAAAATATGTAAAATATTCGCGCAAATGAGCGAATATTCGCGCAAATATCAGCTAGAAAACGTAAAATATGCAAAAATGTAGAAAATGTAGAAAATGTATAAAATGTAAATTATGTAGAAAATGTAAAATATGTAAAATATTCGCGCAAATGACCGAATATTCGCGCAAATGAGCGAATATTCGCGCAAATATCAGCTAGAAAACGTAAAAAATGTAAAAATGTATAAGCTGTAGAAAATGTATAAAATGTAAAATATGTAGAAAATGTAAAATATGTAAAATATTCGCGCAAATAACCGAATATTCGCGCAAACGAGCGAATATGCGCGCAAATGAGCGAATATTCGCGCAAATATCAGCTAGAAAACGTAAAATATGTAAAAATGTAGAAAATGTAGAAAATCTATAAAATGTAAAATATGTAGAAAATGTAAAATATGTAAAATATTCGCGCAAATGAGCGAATATTCGCGCAAATATCAGCTAGAAAACGTAAAATATGTAAACATGTAGAAAATGTAGAAAATGTATAAAATGTAAAATATGTAGAAAATGTAAAATATGTAAAATATTCGCGCAAATGACCGAATCTTCGCACAAACGAGCGAATATTCGCGCAAATGAGCGAATATTCTCGCAAATATCAGCTAGAAAACATAAAATATGTAAAATGTAGAAAATGTAGAAATGTATAAAATGTAAAAGATGTAGAAAATGTAAAACATGTAAAATATGCGCGCAAATGACCGAATATTCGCGCAAACGAGCGAATATTCGCGCAAATGAGCGAATATTCGCGCAAATGAGCGAATATTCTCGCAAGTATCAGCTAGAAAACATAAAATATGTAAAATGTAGAAAATGTAGAAATGTATAAAATGTAAAATATGTAGTAAATGTAAAATATGTAAAATATTCGCGCAAATGAGCGAATATTCGCGCAAATATCAGCTAGAAAACGTAAAATATGTAAAAATGTAGAAAATGTAGAAAATGTATAAAATGTAAATTATGTAGAAAATGTAAAATATTCGCGCAAATGACCGAATATTCGCGCAAATGAGCGAATATTCGCGCAAATATCAGCTAGAAAACGTAAAAAATGTAAAAATGTATAAGCTGTAGAAAATGTATAAAATGTAAAATATGTAGAAAATGTAAAATATGTAAAATATTCGCGCAAATAACCGAATATTCGCGCAAACGAGCGAATATTCGCACAAATGAGCGAATATTCGCGCAAATATCAGCTAGAAAACGTAAAAAATGTAAAAATGTAGAAGCTGTAGAAAATGTATAAAATGTAAATTATGTAGAAAATGTAAAATATGTGAAATATTCGCGCAAATGAGCGAATATTCGCGCAAATATCAGCTAGAAAACGTAAAATATGTAAACATGTAGAAAATGTAGAAAATGTATAAAATGTAAAATATGTAGAAAATGTAAAATATGTAAAATATTCGCACAAATGACCGAATATTCGCGCAAACGAGCGAATATTCGCGCAAATGAGCGAATATTCGCGCAAATGAGCGAATATTCGCGCAAATATCAGCTAGAAAACATAAAATATGTAAAAATGTAGAAAATGTAGAAAATGTGTAATATGTAAAATATGTAGAAAATGTAAAATATTTAAAATATTCGCGCAAATGACCGAATCTTCGCACAAACGAGCGAATATTCGCGCAAATGAGCGAATATTCTCGCAAATATCAGCTAAAAAACATAAAATATGTAAAATGTAGAAAATGTAGAAATGTATAAAATGTAAAATATGTAGTAAATGTAAAATATGTAAAATATTCGCGCAAATGAGCGAATATTCGCGCAAATATCAGCTAGAAAACGTAAAATATGTAAACATGTAGAAAATGTAGAAAATGTATAAAATGTAAAATATGTAGAAAATGTAAAATATTTAAAATATTCGCGCAAATGAGCGAATATTCGCGCAAATATCAGCTAGAAAACGTAAAATATGTAAACATGTATAAAATGTAGAAAATGTATAAAATGTAAAATATGTAGAAAATGTAAAATATTTAAAATATTCGCGCAAATGACCGAATCTTCGCACAAACGAGCGAATATTCGCGCAAATGAGCGAATATTCTCGCAAATATCAGCTAGAAAACATAAAATATGTAAAATGTAGAAAATGTAGAAATGTATAAAATGTAAAATATGTAGTAAATGTAAAATATGTAAAATATTCGCGCAAATGAGCGAATATTCGCGCAAATATCAGCTAGAAAACGTAAAATATGTAAAAATGTAGAAAATGTAGAAAATGTAGAAAATGTATAAAATGTAAATTATGTAGAAAATGTAAAATATGTAAAATATTCGCGCAAATGACCGAATATTCGCGCAAATGAGCGAATATTCGCGCAAATATCAGCTAGAAAACGTAAAAAATGTAAAAATGTATAAGCTGTAGAAAATGTATAAAATGTAAAATATGTAGAAAATGTAAAATATGTAAAATATTCGCGCAAATAACCGAATATTCGCGCAAACGAGCGAATATTCGCGCAAATGAGCGAATATTCGCGCAAATATCAGCTAGAAAACGTAAAAAATGTAAAAATGTAGAAGCTGTAGAAAATGTATAAAATGTAAATTATGTAGAAAATGTAAAATATGTAAAATATTCGCGCAAATGACCGAATATTCGCGCAAACGAGCGAATATTCGCGCAAATGAGCGAATATTCGCGCAAATATCAGCTAGAAAACGTAAGATATGTAAACATGTAGAAAATGTAGAACATGTATAAAAGGTAAAATATGTAGAAAATGTAAAATATGTAAAATATTCGCGCAAATGACCGAATCTTCGCACAAACGAGCGAATATTTGCGCAAATGAGCGAATATTCTCGCAAATATCAGCTAGAAAACATAAAATATGTAAAATGTAGAAAATGTAGAAATGTATAAAATGTAAAAGATGTAGAAAATGTAAAACATGTAAAATATGCGCGCAAATGACCGAATATTCGCGCAAACGAGCGAATATTCGCGCAAATGAGCGAATATTCGCGCAAATGAGCGAATATTCTCGCAAGTATCAGCTAGAAAACATAAAATATGTAAAATGTAGAAAATGTAGAAATGTATAAAATGTAAAAGATGTAGTAAATGTAAAATATGTAAAATATTCGCGCAAATGAGCGAATATTCGCGCAAATATCAGGTAGAAAACGTAAAATATGTAAAAATGTAGAAAATGTAGAAAATGTATAAAATGTAAAATATGTAGAAAATGTAAAACATGTAAAATATGCGCGCAAATGACCGAATATTCGCGCAAACGAGCGAATATTCGCGCAAATGAGCGAATATTCGCGCAAATGAGCGAATATTCTCGCAAATATCAGCTAGAAAACATAAAATATGTAAAATGTAGAAAATGTAGAAATGTATAAAATGTAAAATATGTAGTAAATGTAAAATATGTAAAATATTCGCGCAAATGAGCGAATATTCGCGCAAATATCAGCTAGAAAACGTAAAATATGTAAAAATGTAGAAAATGTAGAAAATGTATAAAATGTAAATTATGTAGAAAATGTAAAATATGTAAAATATTCGCGCAAATGACCGAATATTCGCGCAAATGAGCGAATATTCGCGCAAATATCAGCTAGAAAACGTAAAAAATGTAAAAATGTATAAGCTGTAGAAAATGTATAAAATGTAAAATATGTAGAAAATGTAATATATGTAAAATATTCGCGCAAATAACCGAATATTCGCGCAAACGAGCGAATATGCGCGCAAATGAGCGAATATTCGCGCAAATATCAGCTAGAAAACGTAAAATATGTAAAAATGTAGAAAATGTAGAAAATCTATAAAATGTAAAATATGTAGAAAATGTAAAATATGTAAAATATTCGCGCAAATGAGCGAATATTCGCGCAAATATCAGCTAGAAAACGTAAAATATGTAAACATGTAGAAAATGTAGAAAATGTATAAAATGTAAAATATGTAGAAAATGTAAAATATGTAAAATATTCGCGCAAATGACCGAATCTTCGCACAAACGAGCGAATATTCGCGCAAATGAGCAAATATTCTCGCAAATATCAGCTAGAAAACATAAAATATTTAAAATGTAGAAAATGTAGAAATGTATAAAATGTAAAAGATGTAGAAAATGTAAAACATGTAAAATATGCGCGCAAATGACCGAATATTCGCGCAAACGAGCGAATATTCGCTGAAATGAGCGAATATTCGCGCAAATGAGCGAATATTCTCGCAAGTATCAGCTAGAAAACATAAAATATGTAAAATGTAGAAAATGTAGAAATGTATAAAATGTAAAATATGTAGTAAATGTAAAATATGTAAAATATTCGCGCAAATGAGCGAATATTCGCGCAAATATCAGCTAGAAAACGTAAAATATGTAAAAATGTAGAAAATGTAGAAAATGTATAAAATGTAAATTATGTAGAAAATGTAAAATATTCGCGCAAATGACCGAATATTCGCGCAAATGAGCGAATATTCGCGCAAATATCAGCTAGAAAACGTAAAAAATGTAAAAATGTATAAGCTGTAGAAAATGTATAAAATGTAAAATATGTAGAAAATGTAAAATATGTAAAATATTCGCGCAAATAACCGAATATTCGCGCAAACGAGCGAATATTCGCACAAATGAGCGAATATTCGCGCAAATATCAGCTAGAAAACGTAAAAAATGTAAAAATGTACAAGCTGTAGAAAATGTATAAAATGTAAATTATGTAGAAAATGTAAAATATGTGAAATATTCGCGCAAATGAGCGAATATTCGCGCAAATATCAGCTAGAAAACGTAAAATATGTAAACATGTAGAAAATGTAGAAACGGTATAAAATGTAAAATATGTAGAAAATGTAAAATATGTAAAATATTCGCACAAATGACCGAATATTCGCGCAAACGAGCGAATATTCGCGCAAATGAGCGAATATTCGCGCAAATGAGCGAATATTCGCGCAAATATCAGCTAGAAAACATAAAATATGTAAAAATGTAGAAAATGTAGAAAATGTGTAATATGTAAAATATGTAGAAAATGTAAAATATTTAAAATATTCGCGCAAATGACCGAATCTTCGCACAAACGAGCGAATATTCGCGCAAATGAGCGAATATTCTCGCAAATATCAGCTAGAAAACATAAAATATGTAAAATGTAGAAAATGTAGAAATGTATAAAATGTAAAATATGTAGTAAATGTAAAATATGTAAAATATTCGCGCAAATGAGCGAATATTCGCGCAAATATCAGCTAGAAAACGTAAAATATGTAAAAATGTAGAAAATGTAGAAAATGTATAAAATGTAAATTATGTAGAAAATGTAAAATATGTAAAATATTCGCGCAAATGACCGAATATTCGCGCAAATGACCGAATATTCGCGCAAATGAGCGAATATTCGCGCAAATATCAGCTAGAAAACGTAAAAAATGTAAAAATGTATAAGCTGTAGAAAATGTATAAAATGTAAAATATGTAGAAAATGTAAAATATGTAAAATATTCGCGCAAATAACCGAATATTCGCGCAAACGAGCGAATATTCGCGCAAATGAGCGAATATTCGCGCAAATATCAGCTAGAAAACGTAAAAAATGTAAAAATGTAGAAGCTGTAGAAAATGTATAAAATGTAAATTATGTAGAAAATGTAAAATATGTGAAATATTCGCGCAAATGACCGAATATTCGCGCAAACGAGCGAATATTCGCACAAATGCGCGAATATTCGCGCAAATATCAGCTAGAAAACGTAAAATATGTAAAAATGTAGAAAATGTAGAACATGTATAAAAGGTAAAATATGTAGAAAATGTAAAACATGTAAAATATGCGCGCAAATGACCGAATATTCGCGCAAACGAGCGAATATTCGCGCAAATGAGCGAATATTCGCGCAAATATCAGCTAGAAAACATCAAATATGTAAAAATGTAGAAAATGTAGAAAATGTATAAAATGTAAAATATGTAGAAAATGTAAAATATTTAAAATATTCGCGCAAATGACCGAATCTTCGCGCAAACGAGCGAATATTCGCGCAAATGAGCGAATATTCGCGCAAATATCGGCTAGAAAACGAAAAATATGTAAAAATGTAGAAAATGTAGAAAATGTATAAAATGTAAAATATGTAGAAAATGTAAAATATGTGAAATATTCGCGCAAATGACCGAATATTCGCGCAAACGAGCGAATAATCGCGCAAACGAGCGAATATTTGCGCAGATGAGCGAATATTCGCGCAAATATCAGGTAGAAAACGTAAAATATGTAAAAATGTAGAAAATGTAGAAAATGTATAAAATGTAAAAGATGTAGAAAATGTAAAACATGTAAAATATGCGCGCAAATGACCGAATATTCGCGCAAACGAGCGAATATTCGCGCAAATGAGCGAATATTCGCGCAAATGAGCGAATATTCTCGCAAATATCAGCTAGAAAACATAAAATATGTAAAATGTAGAAAATGTAGAAATGTATAAAATGTAAAATATGTAGTAAATGTAAAATATGTAAAATATTCGCGCAAATGAGCGAATATTCGCGCAAATATCAGCTAGAAAACGTAAAATATGTAAAAATGTAGAAAATGTAGAAAATGTATAAAATGTAAAATATGTAGAAAATGTAAAATATGTAAAATATTCGCACAAATGACCGAATATTCGCGCAAACGAGCGAATATTCGCGCAAATTTGCGAATATTCGCGCAAATATCAGGTAGAAAACGTAAAATATGTAAAAATGTAGAAAATGTAGAAAATGTATGAAATGTAAAATATGTAGAAAATGTAAAATATGTAAAATATTCGCGCAAATGACCGAATATTCGCGCAAACGAGCGAATATTCGCGCAAATAAGCAAATATTCGCGCAAATATCAGCTAGAAAACATAAATTATGTAAAAATGTAGAAAATGTAGAAAATGTATAAAATGTATACAATGTAAAATATGTAGAAAATGTAAAATATGTAAAATATTCGCGCAAATGACCGAATATTCGCGAAAACGAGCGAATATTCGCGCAAATGAGCGAATATTCGCGCAAATATCAGGTAGAAAACGTAAAATATGTAAAAATGTAGAAAATGTAGAAAATGTATAAAATGTAAAAGATGTAGAAAATGTAAAACATGTAAAATATGCGCGCAAATGACCGAATATTCGCGCAAACGAGCGAATATTCGCGCAAATGAGCGAATATTCGCGCAAATGAGCGAATATTCTCGCAAATATCAGCTAGAAAACATAAAATATGTAAAATGTAGAAAATGTAGAAATGTATAAAATGTAAAATATGTAGTAAATGTAAAATATGTAAAATATTCGCGCAAATGAGCGAATATTCGCGCAAATATCAGCTAGAAAACGTAAAATATGTAAAAATGTAGAAAATGTAGAAAATGTATAAAATGTAAATTATGTAGAAAATGTAAAATATTCGCGCAAATGACCGAATATTCGCGCAAATGAGCGAATATTCGCGCAAATATCAGCTAGAAAACGTAAAAAATGTAAAAATGTATAAGCTGTAGAAAATGTATAAAATGTAAAATATGTAGAAAATGTAAAATATGTAAAATATTCGCGCAAACGAGCGAATATTCGCACAAATGAGCGAATATTCGCGCAAATATCAGCTAGAAAACGTAAAAAATGTAAAAATGTAGAAGCTGTAGAAAATGTATAAAATGTAAATTATGTAGAAAATGTAAAATATGTGAAATATTCGCGCAAATGACCGAATATTCGCGCAAACGAGCGAATATTCGCGCAAATGAGCGAATATTCGCGCAAATATCAGCTAGAAAACGTAAAATATGTAAAAATGTAGAAAATGTAGAAAATGTATAAAATGTAAAATATGTAGAAAATGTAAAATATGTAAAATATTCGCGCAAATGAGCGAATATTCGCGCAAATATCAGCTAGAAAACGTAAAATATGTAAACATGTAAAAAATGTAGAAAATGTATAAAATGTAAAATATGTAGAAAATGTAAAATATTTAAAATATTCGCGCAAATGACCGAATCTTCGCGCAAACGAGCAAATATTCGCGCAAATGAGCGAATATTCTCGCAAATATCAACTAGAAAACATAAAATATGTAAAATGTAGAAAATGTAGAAATGTATAAAATGTAAAATATGTAGTAAATGTAAAATATGTAAAATATTCGCGCAAATGAGCGAATATTCGCGCAAATATCAGCTAGAAAACGTAAAATATGTAAAAATGTAGAAAATGTAGAAAATGTATAAAATGTAAATTATGTAGAAAATGTAAAATATGTAAAATATTCGCGCAAATGACCGAATATTCGCGCAAATGAGCGAATATTCGCGCAATTATCAGCTAGAAAACGTAAAAAATGTAAAAATGTATAAGCTGTAGAAAATGTATAAAATGTAAAATATGTAGAAAATGTAAAATATGTAAAATATTCGCGCAAATAACCGAATATTCGCGCAAACGAGCGAATATTCGCGCAAATGAGCGAATATTCGCGCAAATATCAGCTAGAAAACGTAAAAAATGTAAAAATAAAGAAGCTGTAGAAAATGTATAAAATGTAAATTATGTAGAAAATGTAAAATATGTGAAATATTCGCACAAATGACCGAATATTCGCGCAAACGAGCGAATATTCGCGCAAATGAGCGAATATTCGCGCAAATATCAGCTAGAAAACGTAAAATATGTAAAAATGTAGAAAATGTAGAAAATGTATAAAAGGTAAAATATGTAGAAAATGTAAAACATGTAAAATATGCGCGCAAATGACCGAATATTCGCGCAAACGAGCGAATATTCGCGCAAATGAGCGAATATTCGCGCAAATATCAGCTAGAAAACGTAAAATATGTAAAAATGTAGAAAATGTAGAAAATGTAGAAAATGTAGAAAATGTAGAAAATGTAGAAAATGTAGAAAATTTATAAAATGTTAAATATGTAGAAAATGTAAAATATGTGAAATATTCGCGCAAATGACCGAATATTCGCGCAAACGAGCGAATATTCGCGCAAATGAGCGAATATTCGCGCAAATGAGCGAATATTCGCGCAAATATCAGCTAGAAAACATCAAATATGTAAAAATGTAGAAAATGTAGAAAATGTATAAAATGTAAAATATGTAGAAAATGTAAAATATTTAAAATATTCGCGCAAATGAGCGAATATTCGCGCAAACGAGCGAATATTCGCGCAAATGAGCGAATATTCGCGCAAATATCAGCTAGAAAACGTAAAATATGTAAAAATGTAGAAAATGTAGAAAATGTATAATATGTGAATTATGTAGAAAATGTAAAATATGTAAAATATTCGCGCAAATGACCGAATATTCGCGCAAACGAGCGAATATTCGCGCAAATAAGCGAATATTCGCGCAAATATCAGCTAGAAAACATCAAATATGTAAAAATGTAGAAAATGTAGAAAATTTATAAAATGTTAAATATGTAGAAAATGTCAAATATGTAAAATATTCGCGCAAATGACCGAATATTCGCGCAAACGAGCGAATATTCGCACAAATGAGCGAATATTCGCGCAAATATCAGCTAGAAAACGAACAATATGTAAAAATGTAGAAAATGTAGAAAATGTATAAAATGTAAAATATGTAGAAAATGTAAAATATGTAAAATATTCGCGCAAATGACCGAATATTCGCGCAAACGAGCGAATATTCGCGCAAATGAGCGAATATTCGCGCAAATGAGCGAATATTCGCTCAAATATCAGCTAGAAAACGTAAAATATGTAAAAATGTAGAAAATGTAGAATATGTATAAAATGTAGAAAATGTAGAAAATTTATAAAATGTAAAATATGTAGAAAATGTAAAATATGTGAAATATTCGCGCAAATGACCGAATATTCGCGCAAACGAGCGAATATTCGCGCAAATGAGCGAATATTCGCGCAAATGAGCGAATATTCTTGCAAATATCAGCTAGAAAACATAAAATATGTAAAATGTAGCAAATGTAGAAATGTATAAAATGTAAAATATGTAGTAAATGTAAAATATGTAAAATATTCGCGCAAATGAGCGAATATTCGCGCAAATATCAGCTAGAAAACGTAAAATATGTAAAAATGTAGAAAATGTAGAAAATGTATAAAATGTAAATTATGTAGAAAATGTAAAATATGTAAAATATTCGCGCAAATGACCGAATATTCGCGCAAACGAGCGAATATTCGCACAAATGAGCGAATATTCGCGCAAATATCATCTAGAAAACGTAAAAAATGTAAAAATGTACAAGCTGTAGAAAATGTATAAAATGTAAAATATGTCGAAAATGTAAAATATGTAGAAAATGTAAAATATGTAAAATATTCGCGCAAATAACCGAATATTCGCGCAAACGAGCGAATATTCGCGCAAATGAGCGAATATTCGCGCAAATGAGCGAATATTCGCGCAAATATCAGCTAGAAAACATAAAATATGTAAAAATGTAGAAAATGTATAAAATGTAAAATATGTTGAAAATGTAAAATATTTAAAATATTCGCGCTAATGACCGAATCTTCGCGCAAACGAGCGAATATTCGCGCAAATGAGCGAATATTCGCGCAAATATCAGCTAGAAAACGTAAAAAATGTAAAAATGTAGAAGCTGTAGAAAATGTATAAAATGTAAAATATGTAGAAAATGTAAAATATGTAAAAATGTAAAATATGTAGAAAATGTAAAATATGTAAAAATGTAGAAAATGTAGAAAATGTATAAAATGTATAAAATGTATAAAATGTAAAATATGTAGAAAATGTAAACTATGTAAAATATTCGCACAAATGACCGAATATTCGCGCAAACAAGCGAATATTCGCGCAAATGAGCGAATATTCGCGCAAATGAGCGAATATTCGCGCAAATATCAGCTAGAAAACATAAAATATGTAAAAATGTAGAAAATGTAGAAAATGTATAAAATGTAAAATATGTAGAAAATGTAAAATATGTAAAGTATTCGCGCAAATGACCGAATATTCGCGCAAACGAGCGAATATTCGCGCAAATGAGCGAATATTCGCGCAAATATCAGCTAGAAAACGTAAAATATGTAAAAATGTAGAAAATGTAGAAAATGTATAAAATGTAAAATATGTAGAAAATGTAAAATATGTAAAATATTCGCGCAAATGACCGAATATTCGCACAAACGAGCGAATATTCGCGCAAATGAGCGAAAATTCGCGCAAATATCAGCTAGAAAACGTAAAATATGTAAAAATGTATAAAATGTAGAAAATGTATAAAATGTAAAATATGTAGAAAATGTAAAACATGTAAAATATTCGCGCAAATGACCGAACATTCGCGCAAACGAGCGAATATTCGCGCAAATGAGCGAATATTCGCGCAAATGAGCGAATATTCGCGCAAATATCAGGTAGAAAACGTAAAATATGTAAAAATGTAGAAAATGTAGAAAATGTATAAAATGTAAAATATGTAGAAAATGTAAAATATGTAAAATATTCGCGCAAATGACCGAATATTCGCGCAAATGAGCGAATATTCGCGCAAAAGAGCGAATATTCGCGCAAATATCAGCTAGAAAACGTAAAATATGTAAAAATGTAGAAAATGTATAAAATGTAAAATATGTAGAAAATGTAAAATATGTAAAGTATTCGCGCAAATGACCGAATATTCGCGCAAACGAGCGAATATTCGCGCAAATGAGCGAATATTCGCGCAAATATCAGCTAGAAAACGTAAAATATGTAAAAATGTAGAAAATGTAGAAAATGTATAAAATGTAAAATATGTAGAAAATGTAAAATATGTAAAATATTCGCGCAAATGACCGAATATTCGCACAAACGAGCGAATATTCGCGCAAATGAGCGAAAATTCGCGCAAATATCAGCTAGAAAACGTAAAATATGTAAAAATGTATAAAATGTAGAAAATGTATAAAATGTAAAATATGTAGAAAATGTAAAACATGTAAAATATTCGCGCAAATGACCGAACATTCGCGCAAACGAGCGAATATTCGCGCAAATGAGCGAATATTCGCGCAAATGAGCGAATATTCGCGCAAATATCAGGTAGAAAACGTAAAATATGTAAAAATGTAGAAAATGTAGAAAATGTATAAAATGTAAAATATGTAGAAAATGTAAAATATGTAAAATATTCGCGCAAATGACCGAATATTCGCGCAAATGAGCGAATATTCGCGCAAAAGAGCGAATATTCGCGCAAATATCAGCTAGAAAACGTAAAATATGTAAAAATGTAGAAAATGTATAAAATGTAAAATATGTAGAAAATGTAAAATATGTAAAATATTCGCGCAAATGACCGAATATTCGCGCAAACGAGCGAATATTCGCGCAAATGAGCGAATATTCGCGCAAATATCAGCTAGAAAACGTAAAATATGTAAAAATGTAGAAAATGTAGAAAATGTATAAAATGTATAAAATGTAAAATATGTAGAAAATGTAAAATATGTAAAATATTCGCGCAAATGACCGAATATTCGCGCAAACGAGCGAATATTCGCGCAAAAGAGAGAATATTCGCGCAAATATCAGCTAGAAAACGTAAAATATGTAAAAATGTATAAAATGTAAAATATGTAGAAAATGTAAAATATGTAAAATATTCGCACAAATGACCGACTATTCGCGCAAACGAGCGAATATTCGCGCAAATGAGCGAATATTCGCGCAAATGAGCGAATATTCGCGGAAATATCAGCTAGAAAACGTAAAATATGTAAAAATGTAGAAAATGTAGAAAATGTAAAATATGTAGAAAATGTCAAATATGTAAAATATTCGCGCAAATGACCGAATATTCGCGCAAACGAGCGAATATTCGCGCAAATGAGCGAATATTCGCGCAAATATCAGCTAGAAAACGTAAAATATGTAAAAATGTAGAAAATGTAGAAAATGTATAAAATGTAAAATATGTAGAAAATGTAAAATATGTAAAATATTCGCGCAAATGACCGAATATTCGCACAAACGAGCGAATATTCGCGCAAATGAGCGAATATTCATGCAAATATCAGCTAGAAAACGTAAAATATGTAAAAATGTAGAAAATGTAGAAAATGTATAAAATGTAAAATATGTAGAAAATGTAAAATATGTAAAATATTCGCACAAATGACCGAATATTCGCGCAAACGAGCGAATATTCGCGCAAATTTGCGAATATTCGCGCAAATATCAGGTAGAAAACGTAAAATATGTAAAAATGTAGAAAATGTAGAAAATGTATGAAATGTAAAATATGTAGAAAATGTAAAATATGTAAAATATTCGCGCAAATGACCGAATATTCGCGCAAACGAGCGAATATTCGCGAAAATGAGCGAATATTCGCGCAAATATCAGCTAGAAAACGTAAAATATGTAAAAATGTATAAAATGTAGAAAATGTATAAAATGTAAAATATGTAGAAAATGTAAAATATGTAAAATATTCGCGCAAATGACCGAATATTCGCGCAAACGAGCGAATATTCGCGCAAATGAGCAAATATTCGCGCAAATATCAGGTAGAAAACGTAAAATATGTAAAAATGTAGAAAATGTAGAAAATGTATAAAATGTAAAATATGTAGAAAATGTAAAATATGTGAAATATTCGCGCAAATGACCGAATATTCGCGCAAACGAGCCAATATTCGCGCAATTGAGCGAATATTCGGGCAAATGAGCGAATATTCGCGCAAATGAGCGAATATTCTTGCAAATATCAGCTAGAAAACATAAAATATGTAAAATGTAGCAAATGTAGAAATGTATAAAATGTAAAATATGTAGTAAATGTAAAATATGTAAAATATTTGCGCAAATGAGCGAATATTCGCGCAAATATCAGCTAGAAAACGTAAAATATGTAAAAATGTAGAAAATGTATAAAATGTAAATTATGTACAAAATGTAAAATATGTAAAATATTCGCGCAAATGACCGAATATTCGCACAAACGAGCGAATATTCGCGCAAATGAGCGAATATTCGCGCAAATATCATCTAGAAAACGTAAAAAATGTAAAAATGTACAAGCTGTAGAAAATGTATAAAATGTAAAATATGTAGAAAATGTAAAATATGTAGAAAATGTAAAATATGTAGAATATTCGCGCAAATAACCGAATATTCGCGCAAACGAGCGAATATTCGCGCAAATGAGCGATAATTCGCGCAAATGAGCGAATATTCGCGCAAATATCAGCTAGAAAACATAAAATATGTAAAAATGTAGAAAATGTATAATATGTAAAATATGTAGAAAATGTAAAATATTTAAAATATTCGCGCAAATGACCGAATCTTCGCGCAAATGAGCGAATATTCGCGCAAATGAGCGAATATTCGCGCAAATATCAGCTAGAAAACGTAAAAAATGTAAAAATGTAGAAGCTGTAGAAAATGTATAAAATGTAAAATATGTAGAAAATGTAAAATATGTAAAAATGTAGAAAATGTAGAAAATGTATAAAATGTATAAAATGTATAAAATGTAAAATATGTAGAAAATGTAAAATATGTAAAATATTTGCACAAATGACCGAATATTCGCGCAAACAAGCGAATATTCGCGCAAATGAGCGAATATTCGCGCAAATGATTAATATTCGCGCAAATATCAGCTAGAAAACATAAAATATGTAAAAATGTAGAAAATGTAGAAAATGTATAAAATGTAAAATATGTAGAAAATGTAAAATATGTAAAGTATTCGCGCAAATGACCGAATATTCGCACAAACGAGCGAATATTCGCGCAAATGAGCGAATATTCGCGCAAATATCAGTAGAAAACGTAAAATATGTAAAAATGTAGAAAATGTAGAAAATGTATAAAATGTAAAATATGTAGAAAATGTAAAATATGTAAAATATTCGCGCAAATGACCGAATATTCGCACAAACGAGCGAATATTCGCGCAAATGAGCGAATATTCATGCAAATATCAGCTAGAAAACGTAAAATATGTAAAAATGTAGAAAATGTAGAAAATGTAGAAAATGTATAAAATGTAAAATATGTAGAAAATGTAAAATATGTAAAATATTCGCACAAATGACCGAATATTCGCGCAAACGAGCGAATATTCGCGCAAATTTGCGAATATTCGCGCAAATATCAGGTAGAAAACGTAAAATATGTAAAAATGTAGAAAATGTAGAAAATGTATGAAATGTAAAATATGTAGAAAATGTAAAATATGTAAAATATTCGCGCAAATGACCGAATATTCGCGCAAACGAGCGAATATTCGCGAAAATGAGCGAATGTTCGCGCAAATATCAGCTAGAAAACGTAAAATATGTAAAAATGTATAAAATGTAGAAAATGTATAAAATGTAAAATATGTAGAAAATGTAAAATATGTAAAATATTCGCGCAAATGACCGAATATTCGCGCAAACGAGCGAATATTCCCGCAAATGAGCAAATATTCGCGCAAATATCAGGTAGAAAACGTAAAATATGTAAAAATGTAGAAAATGTATAAAATGTAAAATATGTAGAAAATGTAAAATATGTGAAATATTCGCGCAAATGACCGAATATTCGCGCAAACGAGCCAATATTCGCGCAAATGAGCGAATATTCGCGCAAATGAGCGAATATTCTTGTAAATATCAGCTAGAAAACATAAAATATGTAAAATGTAGCAAATGTAGAAATGTATAAAATGTAAAATATGTAGTAAATGTAAAATATGTAAAATATTCGCGCAAATGAGCGAATATTCGCGCAAATATCAGCTAGAAAACGTAAAATATGTAAAAATGTAGAAAATGTAGAAAATGTATAAAATGTAAATTATGTAGAAAATGTAAAATATGTAAAATATTCGCGCAAATGACCGAATATTCGCGCAAACGAGCGAATATTCGCGCAAATGAGCGAATATTCGCGCAAATATCATCTAGAAAACGTAAAAAATGTAAAAATGTACAAGCTGTAGAAAATGTATAAAATGTAAAATATGTAGAAAATGTAAAATATGTAGAAAATGTAAAATATGTAAAATATTCGCGCAAATAACCGAATATTCGCGCAAACGAGCGAATATTCGCGCAAATGAGCGAATATTCGCGCAAATGAGCGAATATTCGCGCAAATATCAGCTAGAAAACATAAAATATGTAAAAATGTAGAAAATGTATAAAATGTAAAATATGTAGAAAATGTAAAATATTTAAAATATTCGCGCAAATGACCGAATCTTCGCGCAAACGAGCGAATATTCGCGCAAATGAGCGAATATTCGCGCAAATATCAGCTAGAAAACGTAAAAAATGTAAAAATGTAGAAGCGGTAGAAAATGTATAAAATGTAAAATATGTAGAAAATGTAAAATATGTAAAAATGTAGAAAATGTAGAAAATGTATAAAATGTATAAAATGTAAAATATGTAGAAAATGTAAAATATGTAAAATATTCGCACAAATGACCGAATATTCGCGCAAACAAGCGAATATTTGCGCAAATGAGCGAATATTCGCGCAAATGAGCGAATATTCGCGCAAATATCAGCTAGAAAACATAAAATATGTAAAAATGTAGAAAATGTAGAAAATGTATAAAATGTAAAATATGTAGAAAATGTAAAATATGTAAAATATTCGGGCAAATGACCGAATATTCGCGCAAACGAGCGAATATTCGCGCAAATGAGCGAATATTCGCGCAAATGAGCGAATATTCGCGCAAATATCAGCTAGAAAACGTAAAATATGTAAAAATGTAGAAAATGTAGAATATGTATAAAATGTAGAAAATGTAGAAAATTTATAAAATGTAAAATATGTAGAAAATGTAAAATATGTGAAATATTCGCGCAAATGACCGAATATTCGCGCAAACGAGCGAATATTCGCGCAAATGAGCGAATATTCGCGCAAATGAGCGAATATTCGTGCAAATATCAGCTAGAAAACATAAAATATGTAAAATGTAGCAAATGTAGAAATGTATAAAATGTAAAATATGTAGTAAATGTAAAATATGTAAAATATTCGCGCAAATGAGCGAATATTCGCGCAAATATCAGCTAGAAAACGTAAAATATGTAAAAATGTAGAAAATGTAGAAAATGTATAAAATGTAAATTATGTAGAAAATGTAAAATATGTAAAATATTCGCGCAAATGACCGAATATTCGCGCAAACGAGCGAATATTCGCGCAAATGAGCGAATATTCGCGCAAATATCATCTAGAAAACGTAAAAAATGTAAAAATGTACAAGCTGTAGAAAATGTATAAAATGTAAAATATGTAGAAAATGTAAAATATGTAGAAAATGTAAAATATGTAAAATATTCGCGCAAATAACCGAATATTCGCGCAAACGAGCGAATATTCGCGCAAATGAGCGAATATTCGCGCAAATGAGCGAATATTCGCGCAAATATCAGCTAGAAAACATAAAATATGTAAAAATGTAGAAAATGTATAAAATGTAAAATATGTAGAAAATGTAAAATATTTAAAATATTCGCGCAAATGACCGAATCTTCGCGCAAACGAGCGAATATTCGCGCAAATGAGCGAATATTCGCGCAAATATCAGCTAGAAAACGTAAAAAATGTTAAAATGTAGAAGCTGTAGAAAATGTATAAAATGTAAAATATGTAGAAAATGTAAAATATGTAAAAATGTAGAAAATGTATAAAATGTATAAAATGTAAAATATGTAGAAAATGTAAAATATGTAAAATATTCGCACAAATGACCGAATATTCGCGCAAACAAGCGAATATTCGCGCAAATGAGCGAATATTCGCGCAAATGAGCGAATATTCGCGCAAATATCAGCTAGAAAACATAAAATATGTAAAAATGTAGAAAATGTAGAAAATGTATAAAATGTAAAATATGTAGAAAATGTAAAATATGTAAAGTATTCGCGCAAATGACCGAATATTCGCACAAACGAGCGAATATTCGCGCAAATGAGCGAATATTCGCGCAAATATCAGCTAGAAAACGAAAAATATGTAAAAATGTAGAAAATGTAGAAAATGTATAAAATGTAAAATATGTAGAAAATGTAAAATATGTAAAATATTCGCGCAAATGACCGAATATTCGCACAAACGAGCGAATATTCGCGCAAATGAGCGAATATTCGCGCAAATATCAGCTAGAAAACGTAAAATATGTAAAAATGTATAAAATGTAGAAAATGTATAAAATGTAAAATATGTAGAAAATGTAAAACATGTAAAATATTCGCGCAAATGACCGAACATTCGCGCAAACGAGCGAATATTCGCGCAAATGAGCGAATATTCGCGCAAATATCAGGTAGAAAACGTAAAATATGTAAAAATGTAGAAAATGTAGAAAATGTATAAAATGTAAAATATGTAGAAAATGTAAAATATGTAAAATATTCGCGCAAATGACCGAATATTCGCGCAAATGAGCGAATATTCGCGCAAAAGAGCGAATATTCGCGCAAATATCAGCTAGAAAACGTAAAATATGTAAAAATGTAGAAAATGTATAAAATGTAAAATATGTAGAAAATGTAAATTATGTAAAATATTCGCGCAAATGACCGAATATTCGCGCAAACGAGCGAATATTCGCGCAAATGAGCGAATATTCGCGCAAATATCAGCTAGAAAACGTAAAATATGTAAAAATGTATAAAATGTAAAATATGTAGAAAATGTAAAATATGTAAAATATTCGCACAAATGACCGAATATTCGCGCAAACGAGCGAATATTCGCGCAAATGAGCGAATATTCGCGCAAATGAGCGAATATTCGCGGAAATATCAGCTAGAAAACGTAAAATATGTAAAAATGTAGAAAATGTAGAAAATGTAAAATATGTAGAAAATGTCAATATGTAAAATATTCGCGCAAATGACCGAATATTCGCGCAAACGAGCGAATATTCGCGCAAATGAGCGAATATTCGCGCAAATATCAGCTAGAAAACGTAAAATATGTAAAAATGTAGAAAATGTAGAAAATGTATAAAATGTAAAATATGTAGAAAATGTAAAATATGTAAAATATTCGCGCAAATGACCGAATATTCGCGCAAACGAGCGAATATTCGCGCAAATGAGCGAATATTCATGCAAATATCAGCTAGAAAACGTAAAATATGTAAAAATGTAGAAAATGTATAAAATGTAAAATATGTAGAAAATGTAAAATATGTAAAATATTCGCACAAATGACCGAATATTCGCGCAAACGAGCGAATATTCGCGCAAATTTGCGAATATTCGCGCAAATATCAGGTAGAAAACGTAAAATATGTAAAAATGTAGAAAATGTAGAAAATGTATGAAATGTAAAATATGTAGAAAATGTAAAATATGTAAAATATTCGCGCAAATGACCGAATATTCGCGCAAACGAGCGAATATTCGCGAAAATGAGCGAATATTCGCGCAAATATCAGCTAGAAAACGTAAAATATGTAAAAATGTATAAAATGTAGAAAATGTATAAAATGTAAAATATGTAGAAAATGTAAAACATGTAAAATATGCGCGCAAATGACCGAATATTCGCGCAAACGAGCGAATATTCGCGCAAATGAGCGAGTATTCGCGCAAATATCAGCTAGAAAACGTAAAATATGTAAAAATGTAGAAAATGTAGAAAATGTAGAAAATGTATAAAATGTAAAATATGTAGAAAATGTAAAATATGTAAAATATTCGCGCAAATGACCGAATATTCGCGCAAACGAGCGAATATTCGCGCAAATGAGCGAATATTCGCGCAAATATCAGCTAGAAAACGTAAAATATGTAAAAATGTAGAAAATGTATAATATGTAAAATATGTAGAAAATGTAAAATATGTAAAATATTCGCACAAATGACCGAATATTCGCCCAAACGAGCGAATATTCGCGCAAATGAGCGAATATTCGCGCAAATGAGCGAATATTCGCGCAAATATCAGCTAGAAAACGTAAAATATGTAAAAATGTATAAAATGTAGAAAATGTATAAAATGTAAAATATGTAGAAAATGTAAAACATGTAAAATATTCGCGCAAATGACCGAACATTCGCGCAAACGAGCGAATATTGGCGCAAATGAGCGAATATTCGCGCAAATATCAGGTAGAAAACGTAAAATATGTAAAAATGTAGAAAATGTATAAAATGTAAAATATGTAGAAAATGTAAAATATGTAAAATATTCGGGCAAATGACCGAATATTCGCGCAAATGAGCGAATATTCGCGCAAAAGAGCGAATATTCGCGCAAATATCAGCTAGAAAACGTAAAATATGTAAAAATGTAGAAAATGTATAAAATGTAAAATATGTAGAAAATGTAAAATATGTAAAATATTCGCGCAAATGACCGAATATTCGCGCAAACGAGCGAATATTCGCGCAAATGAGCGAATATTCGCGCAAATATCAGCTAGAAAACGTAAAATATGTAAAAATGTAGAAAATGTAGAAAATGTATAAAATGTATAAAATGTAAAATATGTAGAAAATGTAAAATATGTAAAATATTCGCGCAAATGACCGAATATTCGCGCAAACGAGCGAATATTCGCGCAAAAGAGAGAATATTCGCGCAAATATCAGCTAGAAAACGTAAAATATGTAAAAATGTATAAAATGTAAAATATGTAGAAAATGTAAAATATGTAAAATATTCGCACAAATGACCGAATATTCGCGCAAACGAGCGAATATTCGCGCAAATGAGCGAATATTCGCGCAAATGAGCGAATAATCGCGCAAATATCAGCTAGAAAACGTAAAATATGTAAAAATGTATAAAATGTAGAAAATGTATAAAATGTAAAATATGTAGAAAATGTAAAACATGTAAAATATTCGCGCAAATGACCGAACATTCGCGCAAACGAGCGAATATTCGCGCAAATGAGCGAATATTTGCGCAAATATCAGCTAGAAAACGTAAAATATGTAAAAATGTAGAAAATGTAGAAAATGTAAAATATGTAGAAAATGTCAAATATGTAAAATATTCGCGCAAATGACCGAATATTCGCGCAAACGAGCGAATATTCGCGCAAATGAGCGAATATTCGCGCAAATATCAGCTAGAAAACGTAAAATATGTAAAAATGTAGAAAATGTAGAAAATGTATAAAATGTAAAATATGTAGAAAATGTAAAATATGTAAAATATTCGCGCAAATGACCGAATATTCGCGCAAACGAGCGAATATTCGCGCAAATGAGCGAATATTCATGCAAATATCAGCTAGAAAACGTAAAATATGTAAAAATGTAGAAAATGTAGAAAATGTATAAAATGTAAAATATGTAGAAAATGTAAAATATGTAAAATATTCGCACAAATGACCGAATATTCGCGGAAACGAGCGAATATTCGCGCAAATTTGCGAATATTCGCGCAAATATCAGGTAGAAAACGTAAAATATGTAAAAATGTAGAAAATGTAGAAAATGTATGAAATGTCAAATATGTAGAAAATGTAAAATATGTAAAATATTCGCGCAAATGACCGAATATTCGCGCAAACGAGCGAATATTCGCGCAAATGAGCGAATATTCGCGCAAATATCAGCTAGAAAACGTAAAATATGTAAAAATGTAGAAAATGTAGAAAATGTATAAAATGTAAAATATGTAGAAAATGTAAAATATGTAAAATATTCGCGCAAATGACCGAATATTCGCGCAAACGAGCGAATATTCGCGCAAATGAGCGAATATTCATGCAAATATCAGCTAGAAAACGTAAAATATGTAAAAATGTAGAAAATGTAGAAAATGTATAAAATGTAAAATATGTAGAAAATGTAAAATATGTAAAATATTCGCACAAATGACCGAATATTCGCGGAAACGAGCGAATATTCGCGCAAATTTGCGAATATTCGCGCAAATATCAGGTAGAAAACGTAAAATATGTAAAAATGTAGAAAATGTAGAAAATGTATGAAATGTAAAATATGTAGAAAATGTAAAATATGTAAAATATTCGCGCAAATGACCGAATATTCGCGCAAACGAGCGAATATTCGCGCAAATGAGCGAATATTCGCGCAAATATCAGCTAGAAAACGTAAAATATGTAAAAATGTATAAAATGTAGAAAATGTAAAATATGTAGAAAATGTAAAACATGTAAAATATGCGCGCAAATGACCGAATATTCGCGCAAACGAGCGAATATTCGCGCAAATGAGCGAATATTCGCGCAAATATCAGCTAGAAAACGTAAAATATGTAAAAATGTAGAAAATGTAGAAAATGTAGAAAATGTATAAAATGTAAAATATGTAGAAAATGTAAAATATGTAAAATATTCGCGCAAATGACCGAATATTCGCGCAAACGAGCGAATATTCGCGCAAATGAGCGAATATTCGCGCAAATATCAGCTAGAAAACGTAAAATATGTAAAAATGTAGAAAATGTAGAAAATGTATAATATGTAAAATATGTAGAAAATGTAAAATATGTAAAATATTCGCACAAATGACCGAATATTCGCCCAAACGAGCGAATATTCGCGCAAATGAGCGAATATTCATGCAAATATCAGCTAGAAAACGTAAAATATGTAAAAATGTAGAAAATGTAGAAAATGTAAAATATGTAGAAAATGTCAAATATGTAAAATATTCGCGCAAATGACCGAATATTCGCGCAAACGAGCGAATATTCGCGCAAATATCAGGTAGAAACCGTAAAATATGTAAAAATGTAGAAAATGTAGAAAATGTATAAAATGTAAAATATGTAGAAAATGTAAAATATGTAAAATATTCGCGCAAATGACCGAATATTTGCGCAAACGAGCGAATATTCGCGCAAATGAGCGAATATTCATGCAAATATCAGCTAGAAAACGTAAAATATGTAAAAATGTAGAAAATGTAGAAAATGTATAAAATGTAAAATATGTAGAAAATGTAAAATATGTAAAATATTCGCACAAATGACCGAATATTCGCGCAAACGAGCGAATATTCGCGCAAATGAGCGAATATTCATGCAAATATCAGCTAGAAAACGTAAAATATGTAAAAATGTAGAAAATGTAGAAAATGTATAAAATGTAAAATATGTAGAAAATGTAAAATATGTAAAATATTCGCACAAATGACCGAATATTCGCGCAAACGAGCGAATATTCGCGCAAATTTGCGAATATTCGCGCAAATATCAGGTAGAAAACGTAAAATATGTAAAAATGTAGAAAATGTAGAAAATGTATGAAATGTAAAATATGTAGAAAATGTAAAATATGTAAAATATTCGCGCAAATGACCGAATATTCGCGCAAACGAGCGAATATTCGCGCAAATATCAGCTAGAAAACGTAAAATATGTAAAAATGTAGAAAATGTAGAAAATGTAAAATATGTAGAAAATGTCAAATATGTAAAATATTCGCGCAAATGACCGAATATTCGCGCAAACGAGCGAATATTCGCGCAAATGAGCGAATATTCGCGCAAATATCAGGTAGAAAACGTAAAATATGTAAAAATGTAGAAAATGTAGAAAATGTATGAAATGTAAAATATGTAGAAAATGTAAAACATGTAAAATATTCGCGCAAATGACCGAACATTCGCGCAAACGAGCGAATATTCGCGCAAATGAGCGAATATTCGCGCAAATATCAGCTAGAAAACGTAAAATATGTAAAAATGTAGAAAATGTAGAAAATGTAAAATATGTAGAAAATGTCAAATATGTAAAATATTCGCGCAAATGACCGAATATTCGCGCAAACGAGCGAATATTCGCGCAAATGAGCGAATATTCGCGCAAATATCAGCTAGAAAACGTAAAATATGGAAAAATGTAGAAAATGTAGAAAATGTATAAAATGTAAAATATGTAGAAAATGTAAAATATGTAAAATATTCGCGCAAATGACCGAATATTCGCGCAAACGAGCGAATATTCGCGCAAATGAGCGAATATTCATGCAAATATCAGCTAGAAAACGTAAAATATGTAAAAATGTAGAAAATGTAGAAAATGTATAAAATGTAAAATATGTAGAAAATGTAAAATATGTAAAATATTCGCACAAATGACCGAATATTCGCGGAAACGAGCGAATATTCGCGCAAATTTCCGAATATTCGCGCAAATATCAGGTAGAAAACGTAAAATATGTAAAAATGTAGAAAATGTAGAAAATGTATGAAATGTAAAATATGTAGAAAATGTAAAATATGTAAAATATTCGCGCAAATGACCGAATATTCGCGCAAACGAGCGAATATTCGCGCAAATGAGCGAATATTCGCGCAAATATCAGCTAGAAAACGTAAAATATGTAAAAATGTATAAAATGTAGAAAATGTAAAATATGTAGAAAATGTAAAACATGTAAAATATGCGCGCAAATGACCGAATATTCGCGCAAACGAGCGAATATTCGCGCAAATGAGCGAATATTCGCACAAATATCAGCTAGAAAACGTAAAATATGTAAAAATGTAGAAAATGTAGAAAATGTAGAAAATGTATAAAATGTAAAATATGTAGAAAATGTAAAATATGTAAAATATTCGCGCAAATGACCGAATATTCGCGCAAACGAGCGAATATTCGCGCAAATGAGCGAATATTCGCGCAAATATCAGCTAGAAAACGTAAAATATGTAAAAATGTAGAAAATGTAGAAAATGTATAATATGTAAAATATGTAGAAAATGTAAAATATGTAAAATATTCGCACAAATGACCGAATATTCGCCCAAACGAGCGAATATTCGCGCAAATGAGCGAATATTCATGCAAATATCAGCTAGAAAACGTAAAATATGTAAAAATGTAGAAAATGTAGAAAATGTAAAATATGTAGAAAATGTCAAATATGTAAAATATTCGCGCAAATGACCGAATATTCGCGCAAACGAGCGAATATTCGCGCAAATATCAGGTAGAAAACGTAAAATATGTAAAAATGTAGAAAATGTAGAAAATGTATAAAATGTAAAATATGTAGAAAATGTAAAATATGTAAAATATTCGCGCAAATGACCGAATATTCGCGCAAACGAGCGAATATTCGCGCAAATGAGCGAATATTCATGCAAATATCAGCTAGAAAACGTAAAATATGTAAAAATGTAGAAAATGTAGAAAATGTATAAAATGTAAAATATGTAGAAAATGTAAAATATGTAAAATATTCGCACAAATGACCGAATATTCGCGCAAACGAGCGAATATTCGCGCAAATGAGCGAATATTCATGCAAATATCAGCTAGAAAACGTAAAATATGTAAACATGTAGAAAATGTAAAATATGTAGAAAATGTCAAATATGTAAAATATTCGCGCAAATGACCGAATATTCGCGCAAACGAGCAAATATTCGCGCAAATGAGCGAATATTCGTGCAAATATCAGCTAGAAAACGTAAAATATGTAAAAATGTAGAAAATGTAGAAAATGTATAAAATGTAAAATATGTAGAAAATGTAAAATATGTAAAATATTCGCGCAAATGGCCGAATATTCGCGCAAACGAGCGAATATTCGCGCAAATGAGCGAAAATTCATGCAAATATCAGCTAGAAAACGTAAAATATGTAAAAATGTACAAAATGTAGAAAATGTAGAAAATGTATAAAATGTAAAATATGTAGAAAATGTAAAATATGTAAAATATTCGCAGAAATGACCGAATATTCACGCAAACGAGCGAATATTCGCGCAAATGAGCGAATATTCATGCAAATATCAGCTAGAAAACGTAAAATATGTAAAAATGTAGAAAATGTAGAAAATGTATAATATGTAAAATATGTAGAAAATGTAAAATATGTAAAATATTCGCACAAATGACCGAATATTCGCCCAAACGAGCGAATATTCGCGCAAATGAGCGAATATTCATGCAAATATCAGCTAGAAAACGTAAAATATGTAAAAATGTAGAAAATGTAAAAAATGTAAAATATGTAGAAAATGTCAAATATGTAAAATATTCGCGCAAATGACCGAATATTCGCGCAAACGAGCGAATATTCGCGCAAATATCAGGTAGAAAACGTAAAATATGTAAAAATGTAGAAAATGTAGAAAATGTATAAAATGTAAAATATGTAGAAAATGTAAAATATGTAAAATATTCGCGCAAATGACCGAATATTCGCGCAAACGAGCGAATATTCGCGCAAATGAGCGAACATTCGCGCAAATATCAGCTAGAAAACGTAAAATATGTAAAAATGTAGAAAATGTAGAAAATGTATAAAATGTAAAATATGTAGAAAATGTAAAATATGTAAAATATTCGCGCAAATGAGCGAATATTCGCGCAAATGAGCGAATATTCATGCAAATATCAGCTAGAAAACGTAAAGTATGTAAAAATGTAGAAAATGTAGAAAATGTATAAAATGTAAAATATGTAGAAAATGTAAAATATGTAAAATATTCGCGCAAATGGCCGAATATTCGCGCAAACGAGCGAATATTCGCGCAAATGAGCGAATATTCATGCAAATATCAGCTAGAAAACGTAAAATATGTAAAAATGTAGAAAATGTAGAAAATGTATAAAATGTAAAATATGTAGAAAATGTAAAATATGTAAAATATTCGCAGAAATGACCGAATATTCACGCAAACGAGCGAATATTCGCGCAAATGAGCGATTATTCATGCAAATATCAGCTAGAAAACGTAAAATATGTAAAAATGTAGAAAATGTAGAAAATGTATAAAATGTAAAATATGTAGAAAATGTAAAATATGTAAAATATTCGCACAAATGACCGAATATTCGCGCAAACGAGCGAATATTCGCGCAAATGAGCGAATATTCGCGCAAATATCAGGTAGAAAACGTAAAATATTTAAAAATGTAGAAAATGTAGAAAATGTATAAAATGTAAAATATGTAGAAAATGTAAAATATGTAAAATATTCGCACAAATGACCGAATATTCGCGCAAACGAGCGAATATTCGCGCAAACGAGCGAATATTCGCGCAAATGAGCGAATATTCATGCAAATATCAGCTAGAAAACGTAAAATATGTAAAAATGTAGAAAATGTAGAAAATGTATAAAATGTAAAATATGTAGAAAATGTAAAATATGTAAAATATTCGCAGAAATGACCGAATATTCACGCAAACGAGCGAATATTCGCGCAAATGAGCGAATATTCTTGCAAATATCAGCTAGAAAACGTAAAATATGTAAAAATGTAGAAAATGTAGAAAATGTATAATATGTAAAATATGTAGAAAATGTAACATATGTAAAATATTCGCACAAATGACCGAATATTCGCGCAAACGAGCGAATATTCGCGCAAATGAGCGAATATTCGCGCAAATATCAGGTAGAAAACGTAAAATATTTAAAAATGTAGAAAATGTAGAAAATGTATAAAATGTAAAATATGTAGAAAATGTAAAATATGTAAAATATTCGCGCAAATGGCCGAATATTCGCGCAAACGAGCGAATATTCGCGCAAATGAGCGAATATTCATGCAAATATCAGCTAGAAAACGTAAAATATGTAAAAATGTAGAAAATGTAGAAAATGTATAAAATGTAAAATATGTAGAAAATGTAAAATATGTAAAATATTCGCAGAAATGACCGAATATTCACGCAAACGAGCGAATATTCGCGCAAATGAGCGAATATTCATGCAAATATCAGCTAGAAAACGTAAAATATGTAAAAATGTAGAAAATGTAGAAAATGTATAATATGTAAAATATGTAGAAAATGTAAAATATGTAAAATATTCGCACAAATGACCGAATATTCGCCCAAACGAGCGAATATTCGCGCAAATGAGCGAATATTCATGCAAATATCAGCTAGAAAACGTAAAATATGTAAAAATGTAGAAAATGTAGAAAATGTAAAATATGTAGAAAATGTCAAATATGTAAAATATTCGCGCAAATGACCGAATATTCGCGCAAACGAGCGAATATTCGCGCAAATGAGCGAATATTCGCGCAAATGAGCGAATATTCATGCAAATATCAGCTAGAAAACGTAAAGTATGTAAAAATGTAGAAAATGTAGAAAATGTAAAATATGTAAAATATTCGCGCAAATGGCCGAATATTCGCGCAAACGAGCGAATATTCGCGCAAATGAGCGAATATTCATGCAAATATCAGCTAGAAAACGTAAAATATGTAAAAATGTAGAAAATGTAGAAAATGTATAAAATGTAAAATATGTAGAAAATGTAAAATATGTACAATATTCGCAGAAATGACCGAATATTCACGCAAACGAGCGAATATTCGCGCAAATGAGCGAATATTCATGCAAATATCAGCTAGAAAACGTAAAATATGTAAAAATGTAGAAAATGTAGAAAATGTATAAAATGTAAAATATGTAGAAAATGTAAAATATGTAAAATATTCGCGCAAATGACCGAATATTCGCGCAAACGAGCGAATATTCGCGCAAATGAGCGAACATTCGCGCAAATATCAGCTAGAAAACGTAAAATATGTAAAAATGTAGAAAATGTATAAAATGTAAAATATGTAGAAAATGTAAAATATGTAAAATATTCGCACAAATGACCGAATATTCGCGCAAACGAGCGAATATTCGCGCAAATGAGCGAATATTCGCGCAAATGAGCGAATATTCATGCAAATATCAGCTAGAAAACGTAAAGTATGTAAAAATGTAGAAAATGTAGAAAATGTAAAATATGTAAAATATTCGCGCAAATGGCCGAATATTCGCGCAAACGAGCGAATATTCGCGCAAATGAGCGAATATTCATGCAAATATCAGCTAGAAAACGTAAAATATGTAAAAATGTAGAAAATGTAGAAAATGTATAAAATGTAAAATATGTAGAAAATGTAAAATATGTACAATATTCGCAGAAATGACCGAATATTCACGCAAACGAGCGAATATTCGCGCAAATGAGCGAATATTCATGCAAATATCAGCTAGAAAACGTAAAATATGTAAAAATGTAGAAAATGTAGAAAATGTATAATATGTAAAATATGTAGAAAATGTAAAATATGTAAAATATTCGCACAAATGACCGAATATTCGCCCAAACGAGCGAATATTCGCGCAAATGAGCGAATATTCATGCAAATATCAGCTAGAAAACGTAAAATATGTAAAAATGTAGAAAATGTAGAAAATGTAAAATATGTAGAAAATGTCAAATATGTAAAATATTCGCGCAAATGACCGAATATTCGCGCAAACGAGCGAATATTCGCGCAAATATCAGGTAGAAAACGTAAAATATGTAAAAATGTAGAAAATGTAGAAAATGTATAAAATGTAAAATATGTAGAAAATGTAAAATATGTAAAATATTCGCGCAAATGACCGAATATTCGCGCAAACGAGCGAATATTCGCGCAAATGAGCGAATATTCATGCAAATATCAGCTAGAAAACGTAAAATATGTAAAAATGTAGAAAATGTAGAAAATGTATAAAATGTAAAATATGTAGAAAATGTAAAATATGTAAAATATTCGCACAAATGACCGAATATTCGCGCAAACGAGCGAATATTCGCGCAAATGAGCGAATATTCATGCAAATATCAGCTAGAGAACGTAAAATATGTAAAAATGTAGAAAATGTAGAAAATGTATAATATGTAAAATATGTAGAAAATGTAAAATATGTAAACTATTCGCACAAATGACCGAATATTCGCGCAAACGAGCGAATATTCGCGCAAATGAGCGAATATTCATGCAAATATCAGCTAGAAAACGTAAAATATGTAAACATGTAGAAAATGTAGAAAATGTAAAATATGTAGAAAATGTCAAATATGTAAAATATTCGCGCAAATGACCGAATATTCGCGCAAACGAGCAAATATTCGCGCAAATGAGCGAATATTCGTGCAAATATCAGCTAGGAAACGTAAAATATGTAAAAATGTAGAAAATGTAGAAAATGTATAATATGTAATATATGTAGAAAATGTAAAATATGTAAAATATTCGCACAAATGACCGAATATTCGCCCAAACGAGCGAATATTCGCGCAAATGAGCGAATATTCATGCAAATATCAGCTAGAAAACGTAAAATATGTAAAAATGTAGAAAATGTAGAAAATGTAAAATATGTAGAAAATGTCAAATATGTAAAATATTCGCGCAAATGACCGAATATTCGCGCAAACGAGCGAATATTCGCGCAAATATCAGGTAGAAAACGTAAAATATGTAAAAATGTAGAAAATGTAGAAAATGTAGAAAATGTAAAATATGTAGAAAATGTCAAATATGTAAAATATTCGCGCAAATGACCGAATATTCGCGCAAACGAGCGAATATTCGCGCAAATATCAGGTAGAAAACGTAAAATATGTAAAAATGTAGAAAATGTAGAAAATGTAGAAAATGTATAAAATGTAAAATATGTAGAAAATGTAAAATATGTAAAATATTCGCGCAAATGACCGAATATTCGCGCAAACGAGCGAATATTCGCGCAAATGAGCGAATATTCATGCAAATATCAGCTAGAAAACGTAAAATATGTAAAAATGTAGAAAATGTAGAAAATGTATAAAATGTAAAATATGTAGAAAATGTAAAATATGTAAAATATTCGCACAAATGACCGAATATTCGCGCAAACGAGCGAATATTCGCGCAAATGAGCGAATATTCATGCAAATATCAGCTAGAAAACGTAAAATATGTAAACATGTAGAAAATGTAGAAAATGTAAAATATGTAGAAAATGTCAAATATGTAAAATATTCGCGCAAATGACCGAATATTCGCGCAAACGAGCAAATATTCGCGCAAATGAGCGAATATTCGTGCAAATATCAGCTAGAAAACGTAAAATATGTAAAAATGTAGAAAATGTAGAAAATGTATAATATGTAAAATATGTAGAAAATGTAAAATATGTAAAATATTCGCGCAAATGGCCGAATATTCGCGCAAACGAGCGAATATTCGCGCAAATAAGCGAATATTCATGCAAATATCAGCTAGAAAACGTAAAATATGTAAAAATGTACAAAATGTAGAAAATGTAGAAAATGTATAAAATGTAAAATATGTAGAAAATGTAAAATATGTAAAATATTCGCAGAAATGACCGAATATTCACGCAAACGAGCGAATATTCGCGCAAATGAGCGAATATTCATGCAAATATCAGCTAGAAAACGTAAAATATGTAAAAATGTAGAAAATGTAGAAAATGTATAATATGTAAAATATGTAGAAAATGTAAAATATGTAAAATATTCGCACAAATGACCGAATATTCGCCCATACGAGCGAATATTCGCGCAAATGAGCGAATATTCATGCAAATATCAGCTAGAAAACGTAAAATATGTAAAAATGTAGAAAATGTAGAAAATGTAAAATATGTAGAAAATGTCAAATATGTAAAATATTCGCGCAAATGACCGAATATTCGCGCAAACGAGCGAATATTCGCGCAAATATCAGGTAGAAAACGTAAAATATGTAAAAATGTAGAAAATGTAGAAAATGTATAAAATGTAAAATATGTAGAAAATGTAAAATATGTAAAATATTCGCGCAAATGACCGAATATTCGCGCAAACGAGCGAATATTCGCGCAAATGAGCGAACATTCGCGCAAATATCAGCTAGAAAACGTAAAATATGTAAAAATGTAGAAAATGTAGAAAATGTATAAAATGTAAAATATGTAGAAAATGTAAAATATGTAAAATATTCGCACAAATGACCGAATATTCGCGCAAACGAGCGAATATTCGCGCAAATGAGCGAATATTCGCGCAAATGAGCGAATATTCATGCAAATATCAGCTAGAAAACGTAAAGTATGTAAAAATGTAGAAAATGTAGAAAATGTATAAAATGTAAAATATGTAGAAAATGTAAAATATGTAAAATATTCGCGCAAATGGCCGAATATTCGCGCAAACGAGCGAATATTCGCGCAAATGAGCGAATATTCATGCAAATATCAGCTAGAAAACGTAAAATATGTAAAAATGTAGAAAATGTAGAAAATGTATAAAATGTAAAATATGTAGAAAATGTAAAATATGTAAAATATTCGCAGAAATGACCGAATATTCACGCAAACGAGCGAATATTCGCGCAAATGAGCGAATATTCATGCAAATATCAGCTAGAAAACGTAAAATATGTAAAAATGTAGAAAATGTAGAAAATGTATAAAATGTAAAATATGTAGAAAATGTAAAATATGTAAAATATTCGCACAAATGACCGAATATTCGCGCAAACGAGCGAATATTCGCGCAAATGAGCGAATATTCGCGCAAATATCAGGTAGAAAACGTAAAATATTTAAAAATGTAGAAAATGTAGAAAATGTATAAAATGTAAAATATGTAGAAAATGTAAAATATGTAAAATATTCGCACAAATGACCGAATATTCGCGCAAACGAGCGAATATTCGCGCAAACGAGCGAATATTCGCGCAAATGAGCGAATATTCATGCAAATATCAGCTAGAAAACGTAAAATATGTAAAAATGTAGAAAATGTAGAAAATGTATAAAATGTAAAATATGTAGAAAATGTAAAATATGTAAAATATTCGCAGAAATGACCGAATATTCACGCAAACGAGCGAATATTCGCGCAAATGAGCGAATATTCTTGCAAATATCAGCTAGAAAACGTAAAATATGTAAAAATGTAGAAAATGTAGAAAATGTATAATATGTAAAATATGTAGAAAATGTAAAATATGTAAAATATTCGCACAAATGACCGAATATTCGCGCAAACGAGCGAATATTCGCGCAAATGAGCGAATATTCGCGCAAATATCAGGTAGAAAACGTAAAATATTTAAAAATGTAGAAAATGTAGAAAATGTATAAAATGTAAAATATGTAGAAAATGTAAAATATGTAAAATATTCGCGCAAATGGCCGAATATTCGCGCAAACGAGCGAATATTCGCGCAAATGAGCGAATATTCATGCAAATATCAGCTAGAAAACGTAAAATATGTAAAAATGTAGAAAATGTAGAAAATGTATAAAATGTAAAATATGTAGAAAATGTAAAATATGTAAAATATTCGCAGAAATGACCGAATATTCACGCAAACGAGCGAATATTCGCGCAAATGAGCGAATATTCATGCAAATATCAGCTAGAAAACGTAAAATATGTAAAAATGTAGAAAATGTAGAAAATGTATAATATGTAAAATATGTAGAAAATGTAAAATATGTAAAATATTCGCACAAATGACCGAATACTCGCCCAAACGAGCGAATATTCGCGCAAATGAGCGAATATTCATGCAAATATCAGCTAGAAAACGTAAAATATGTAAAAATGTAGAAAATGTAGAAAATGTAAAATATGTAGAAAATGTCAAATATGTAAAATATTCGCGCAAATGACCGAATATTCGCGCAAACGAGCGAATATTCGCGCAAATATCAGGTAGAAAACGTAAAATATGTAAAAATGTAGAAAATGTAGAAAATGTATAAAATGTAAAATATGTAGAAAATGTAAAATATGTAGAAAATGTAAAATATGTAAAATATTCGCGCAAATGACCGAATATTCGCGCAAACGAGCGAATATTCGCGCAAATGAGCGAACATTCGCGCAAATATCAGCTAGAAAACGTAAAATATGTAAAAATGTAGAAAATGTAGAAAATGTATAAAATGTAAAATATGTAGAAAATGTAAAATATGTAAAATATTCGCACAAATGACCGAATATTCGCGCAAACGAGCGAATATTCGCGCAAATGAGCGAATATTCGCGCAAATGAGCGAATATTCATGCAAATATCAGCTAGAAAACGTAAAGTATGTAAAAATGTAGAAAATGTAGAAAATGTATAAAATGTAAAATATGTAGAAAATGTAAAATATGTAAAATGTTCGCGCAAATGGCCGAATATTCGCGCAAACGAGCGAATATTCGCGCAAATGAGCGAATATTCATGCAAATATCAGCTAGAAAACGTAAAATATGTAAAAATGTAGAAAATGTAGAAAATGTATAAAATGTAAAATATGTAGAAAATGTAAAATATGTAAAATATTCGCAGAAATGACCGAATATTCACGCAAACGAGCGAATATTCGCGCAAATGAGCGAATATTCATGCAAATATCAGCTAGAAAACGTAAAATATGTAAAAATGTAGAAAATGTAGAAAATGTATAATATGTAAAATATGTAGAAAATGTAAAATATGTAAAATATTCGCACAAATGACCGAATATTCGCCCAAACGAGCGAATATTCGCGCAAATGAGCGAATATTCATGCAAATATCAGCTAGAAAACGTAAAATATGTAAAAATGTAGAAAATGTAGAAAATGTTAAATATGTAGAAAATGTCAAATATGTAAAATATTCGCGCAAATGACCGAATATTCGCGCAAACGAGCGAATATTCGCGCAAATATCAGGTAGAAAACGTAAAATATGTAAAAATGTAGAAAATGTAGAAAATGTATAAAATGTAAAATATGTAGAAAATGTAAAATATGTAAAATATTCGCGCAAATGACCGAATATTCGCGCAAACGAGCGAATATTCGCGCAAATGAGCGAATATTCATGCAAATATCAGCTAGAAAACGTAAAATATGTAAAAATGTAGAAAATGTAGAAAATGTATAAAATGTAAAATATGTAGAAAATGTAAAATATGTAAAATATTCGCACAAATGACCGAATATTCGCGCAAACGAGCGAATATTCGCGCAAATGAGCGAATATTCATGCAAATATCAGCTAGAAAACGTAAAATATGTAAAAATGTAGAAAATGTAGAAAATGTTAAATATGTAGAAAATGTCAAATATGTAAAATATTCGCGCAAATGACCGAATATTCGCGCAAACGAGCGAATATTCGCGCAAATATCAGGTAGAAAACGTAAAATATGTAAAAATGTAGAAAATGTAGAAAATGTATAAAATGTAAAATATGTAGAAAATGTAAAATATGTAAAATATTCGCGCAAATGACCGAATATTCGCGCAAACGAGCGAATATTCGCGCAAATGAGCGAATATTCATGCAAATATCAGCTAGAAAACGTAAAATATGTAAAAATGTAGAAAATGTAGAAAATGTATAATATGTAAAATATGTAGAAAATGTAAAATATGTAAAATATTCGCACAAATGACCGAATATTCGCCCAAACGAGCGAATATTCGCGCAAATGAGCGAATATTCGCGCAAATATCAGCTAGAAAACGTAAAATATGTAAAAATGTATAAAATGTAGAAAATGTATAAAATGTAAAATATGTAGAAAATGTAAAACATGTAAAATATTCGCGCAAATGACCGAACATTCGCGCAAACGAGCGAATATTCGCGCAAATGAGCGAATATTCGCGCAAATATCAGGTAGAAAACGTAAAATATGTAAAAATGTAGAAAATGTATAAAATGTAAAATATGTAGAAAATGTAAAATATGTAAAATATTCGGGCAAATGACCGAATATTCGCGCAAATGAGCGAATATTCGCGCAAAAGAGCGAATATTCGCGCAAATATCAGCTAGAAAACGTAAAATATGTAAAAATGTAGAAAATGTATAAAATGTAAAATATGTAGAAAATGTAAAATATGTAAAATATTCGCGCAAATGACCGAATATTCGCGCAAACGAGCGAATATTCGCGCAAATGAGCGAATATTCGCGCAAATATCAGCTAGAAAACGTAAAATATGTAAAAATGTAGAAAATGTAGAAAATGTATAAAATGTATAAAATGTAAAATATGTAGAAAATGTAAAATATGTAAAATATTCGCGCAAATGACCGAATATTCGCGCAAACGAGCGAATATTCGCGCAAAAGAGAGAATATTCGCGCAAATATCAGCTAGAAAACGTAAAATATGTAAAAATGTATAAAATGTAAAATATGTAGAAAATGTAAAATATGTAAAATATTCGCACAAATGACCGAATATTCGCGCAAACGAGCGAATATTCGCGCAAATGAGCGAATATTCGCGCAAATGAGCGAATAATCGCGCAAATATCAGCTAGAAAACGTAAAATATGTAAAAATGTATAAAATGTAGAAAATGTATAAAATGTAAAATATGTAGAAAATGTAAAACATGTAAAATATTCGCGCAAATGACCGAACATTCGCGCAAACGAGCGAATATTCGCGCAAATGAGCGAATATTCGCGCAAATATCAGCTAGAAAACGTAAAATATGTAAAAATGTAGAAAATGTAGAAAATGTAAAATATGTAGAAAATGTCAAATATGTAAAATATTCGCGCAAATGACCGAATATTCGCGCAAACGAGCGAATATTCGCGCAAATGAGCGAATATTCGCGCAAATATCAGCTAGAAAACGTAAAATATGTAAAAATGTAGAAAATGTAGAAAATGTATAAAATGTAAAATATGTAGAAAATGTAAAATATGTAAAATATTCGCACAAATGACCGAATATTCGCGCAAACGAGCGAATATTCGCGCAAATGAGCGAATATTCATGCAAATATCAGCTAGAAAACGTAAAATATGTAAAAATGTAGAAAATGTAGAAAATGTATAAAATGTAAAATATGTAGAAAATGTAAAATATGTAAAATATTCGCACAAATGACCGAATATTCGCGGAAACGAGCGAATATTCGCGCAAATTTGCGAATATTCGCGCAAATATCAGGTAGAAAACGTAAAATATGTAAAAATGTAGAAAATGTAGAAAATGTATGAAATGTAAAATATGTAGAAAATGTAAAATATGTAAAATATTCGCGCAAATGACCGAATATTCGCGCAAACGAGCGAATATTCGCGCAAATGAGCGAATATTCGCGCAAATATCAGCTAGAAAACGTAAAATATGTAAAAATGTAGAAAATGTAGAAAATGTATAAAATGTAAAATATGTAGAAAATGTAAAATATGTAAAATATTCGCGCAAATGACCGAATATTCGCGCAAACGAGCGAATATTCGCGCAAATGAGCGAATATTCATGCAAATATCAGCTAGAAAACGTAAAATATGTAAAAATGTAGAAAATGTAGAAAATGTATAAAATGTAAAATATGTAGAAAATGTAAAATATGTAAAATATTCGCACAAATGACCGAATATTCGCGGAAACGAGCGAATATTCGCGCAAATTTGCGAATATTCGCGCAAATATCAGGTAGAAAACGTAAAATATGTAAAAATGTAGAAAATGTAGAAAATGTATGAAATGTAAAATATGTAGAAAATGTAAAATATGTAAAATATTCGCGCAAATGACCGAATATTCGCGCAAACGAGCGAATATTCGCGCAAATGAGCGAATATTCGCGCAAATATCAGCTAGAAAACGTAAAATATGTAAAAATGTATAAAATGTAGAAAATGTAAAATATGTAGAAAATGTAAAACATGTAAAATATGCGCGCAAATGACCGAATATTCGCGCAAACGAGCGAATATTCGCGCAAATGAGCGAATATTCGCGCAAATATCAGCTAGAAAACGTAAAATATGTAAAAATGTAGAAAATGTAGAAAATGTATAAAATGTAAAATATGTAGAAAATGTAAAATATGTAAAATATTCGCGCAAATGACCGAATATTCGCGCAAACGAGCGAATATTCGCGCAAATGAGCGAATATTCGCGCAAATATCAGCTAGAAAACGTAAAATATGTAAAAATGTAGAAAATGTAGAAAATGTATAATATGTAAAATATGTAGAAAATGTAAAATATGTAAAATATTCGCACAAATGACCGAATATTCGCCCAAACGAGCGAATATTCGCGCAAATGAGCGAATATTCATGCAAATATCAGCTAGAAAACGTAAAATATGTAAAAATGTAGAAAATGTAGAAAATGTAAAATATGTAGAAAATGTCAAATATGTAAAATATTCGCGCAAATGACCGAATATTCGCGCAAACGAGCGAATATTCGCGCAAATATCAGGTAGAAAACGTAAAATATGTAAAAATGTAGAAAATGTAGAAAATGTATAAAATGTAAAATATGTAGAAAATGTAAAATATGTAAAATATTCGCGCAAATGACCGAATATTCGCGCAAACGAGCGAATATTCGCGCAAATGAGCGAATATTCATGCAAATATCAGCTAGAAAACGTAAAATAAGTAAAAATGTAGAAAATGTAGAAAATGTATAAAATGTAAAATATGTAGAAAATGTAAAATATGTAAAATATTCGCACAAATGACCGAATATTCGCGCAAACGAGCGAATATTCGCGCAAATGAGCGAATATTCATGCAAATATCAGCTAGAAAACGTAAAATATGTAAAAATGTAGAAAATGTAGAAAATGTATAAAATGTAAAATATGTAGAAAATGTAAAATATGTAAAATATTCGCACAAATGACCGAATATTCGCGGAAACGAGCGAATATTCGCGCAAATTTGCGAATATTCGCGCAAATATCAGGTAGAAAACGTAAAATATGTAAAAATGTAGAAAATGTAGAAAATGTATGAAATGTAAAATATGTAGAAAATGTAAAATATGTAAAATATTCGCGCAAATGACCGAATATTCGCGCAAACGAGCGAATATTCGCGCAAATATCAGCTAGAAAACGTAAAATATGTAACAATGTAGAAAATGTAGAAAATGTAAAATATGTAGAAAATGTCAAATATGTAAAATATTCGCGCAAATGACCGAATATTCGCGCAAACGAGCGAATATTCGCGCAAATGAGCGAATATTCGCGCAAATATCAGGTAGAAAACGTAAAATATGTAAAAATGTAGAAAATGTAGAAAATGTATGAAATGTAAAATATGTAGAAAATGTAAAACATGTAAAATATTCGCGCAAATGACCGAACATTCGCGCAAACGAGCGAATATTCGCGCAAATGAGCGAATATTCGCGCAAATATCAGCTAGAAAACGTAAAATATGTAAAAATGTAGAAAATGTAGAAAATGTAAAATATGTAGAAAATGTCAAATATGTAAAATATTCGCGCAAATGACCGAATATTCGCGCAAACGAGCGAATATTCGCGCAAATGAGCGAATATTCGCGCAAATATCAGCTAGAAAACGTAAAATATGTAAAAATGTAGAAAATGTAGAAAATGTATAAAATGTAAAATATGTAGAAAATGTAAAATATGTAAAATATTCGCACAAATGACCGAATATTCGCAGAAACGAGCGAATATTCGCGCAAATTTGCGAATATTCGCGCAAATATCAGGTAGAAAACGTAAAATATGTAAAAATGTAGAAAATGTAGAAAATGTATGAAATGTAAAATATGTAGAAAATGTAAAATATGTAAAATATTCGCGCAAATGACCGAATATTCGCGCAAACGAGCGAATATTCGCGCAAATGAGCGAATATTCGCGCAAATATCAGCTAGAAAACGTAAAATATGTAAAAATGTAGAAAATGTAGAAAATGTAGAAAATGTAGAAAATGTATAAAATGTAAAATATGTAGAAAATGTAAAATATGTAAAATATTCGCGCAAATGACCGAATATTCGCGCAAACGAGCGAATATTCGCGCAAATGAGCGAATATTCGCGCAAATATCAGCTAGAAAACGTAAAATATGTAAAAATGTAGAAAATGTAGAAAATGTATAATATGTAAAATATGTAGAAAATGTAAAATATGTAAAATATTCGCACAAATGACCGAATATTCGCCCAAACGAGCGAATATTCGCGCAAATGAGCGAATATTCATGCAAATATCAGCTAGAAAACGTAAAATATGTAAAAATGTAGAAAATGTAGAAAATGTAAAATATGTAGAAAATGTCAAATATGTAAAATATTCGCGCAAATGACCGAATATTCGCGCAAACGAGCGAATATTCGCGCAAATATCAGGTAGAAAACGTAAAATATGTAAAAATGTAGAAAATGTATAAAATGTAAAATATGTAGAAAATGTAAAATATGTAAAATATTCGCGCAAATGACCGAATATTCGCGCAAACGAGCGAATATTCGAGCAAATGAGCGAATATTCATGCAAATATCAGCTAGAAAACGTAAAATATGTAAAAATGTAGAAAATGTAGAAAATGTATAAAATGTAAAATATGTAGAAAATGTAAAATATGTAAAATATTCGCACAAATGAACGAATATTCGCGCAAACGAGCGAATATTCGCGCAAATGAGCGAATATTCATGCAAATATCAGCTAGAAAACGTAAAATATGTAAACATGTAGAAAATGTAGAAAATGTAAAATATGTAGAAAATGTCAAATATGTAAAATATTCGCGCAAATGACCGAATATTCGCGCAAACGAGCAAATATTCGCGCAAATGAGCGAATATTCGTGCAAATATCAGCTAGAAAACGTAAAATATGTAAAAATGTAGAAAATGTAGAAAATGTATAAAATGTAAAATATGTAGAAAATGTAAAATATGTAAAATATTCGCGCAAATGGCCGAATATTCGCGCAAACGAGCGAATATTCGCGCAAATGAGCGAATATTCATGCAAATATCAGCTAGAAAACGTAAAATATGTAAAAATGTACAAAATGTAGAAAATGTAGAAAATGTATAAAATGTAAAATATGTAGAAAATGTAAAATATGTAAAATATTCGCAGAAATGACCGAATATTCACGCAAACGAGCGAATATTCGCGCAAATGAGCGAATATTCATGCAAATATCAGCTAGAAAACGTAAAATATGTAAAAATGTAGAAAATGTAGAAAATGTATAATATGTAAAATATGTAGAAAATGTAAAATATGTAAAATATTCGCACAAATGACCGAATATTCGCCCAAACGAGCGAATATTCGCGCAAATGAGCGAATATTCATGCAAATATCAGCTAGAAAACGTAAAATATGTAAAAATGTAGAAAATGTAGAAAATGTAAAATATGTAGAAAATGTCAAATATGTAAAATATTCGCGCAAATGACCGAATATTCGCGCAAACGAGCGAATATTCGCGCAAATATCAGGTAGAAAACGTAAAATATGTAAAAATGTAGAAAATGTAGAAAATGTATAAAATGTAAAATATGTAGAAAATGTAAAATATGTAAAATATTCGCGCAAATGACCGAATATTCGCGCAAACGAGCGAATATTCGCGCAAATGAGCGAACATTCGCGCAATTATCAGCTAGAAAACGTAAAATATGTAAAAATGTAGAAAATGTAGAAAATGTATAAAATGTAAAATATGTAGAAAATGTAAAATATGTAAAATATTCGCACAAATGACCGAATATTCGCGCAAACGAGCGAATATTCGCGCAAATGAGCGAATATTCGCGCAAATGAGCGAATATTCATGCAAATATCAGCTAGAAAACGTAAAGTATGTAAAAATGTAGAAAATGTAGAAAATGTATAAAATGTAAAATATGTAGAAAATGTAAAATATGTAAAATATTCGCGCAAATGGCCGAATATTCGCGCAAACGAGCGAATATTCGCGCAAATGAGCGAATATTCATGCAAATATCAGCTAGAAAACGTAAAATATGTAAAAATGTAGAAAATGTATAAAATGTAAAATATGTAGAAAATGTAAAATATGTAAAATATTCGCAGAAATGACCGAATATTCACGCAAACGAGCGAATATTCGCGCAAATGAGCGAATATTCATGCAAATATCAGCTAGAAAACGTAAAATATGTAAAAATGTAGAAAATGTAGAAAATGTATAAAATGTAAAATATGTAGAAAATGTAAAATATGTAAAATATTCGCACAAATGACCGAATATTCGCGCAAACGAGCGAATATTCGCGCAAATGAGCGAATATTCGCGCAAATATCAGGTAGAAAACGTAAAATATTTAAAAATGTAGAAAATGTAGAAAATGTATAAAATGTAAAATATGTAGAAAATGTAAAATATGTAAAATATTCGCACAAATGACCGAATATTCGCGCAAACGAGCGAATATTCGCGCAAACGAGCGAATATTCGCGCAAATGAGCGAATATTCATGCAAATATCAGCTAGAAAACGTAAAATATGTAAAAATGTAGAAAATGTAGAAAATGTATAAAATGTAAAATATGTAGAAAATGTAAAATATGTAAAATATTCGCAGAAATGACCGAATATTCACGCAAACGAGCGAATATTCGCGCAAATGAGCGAATATTCATGCAAATATCAGCTAGAAAACGTAAAATATGTAAAAATGTAGAAAATGTAGAAAATGTATAATATGTAAAATATGTAGAAAATGTAAAATATGTAAAATATTCGCACAAATGACCGAATATTCGCCCAAACGAGCGAATATTCGCGCAAATGAGCGAATATTCATGCAAATATCAGCTAGAAAATGTAAAATATGTAAAAATGTAGAAAATGTAGAAAATGTAAAATATGTAGAAAATGTCAAATATGTAAAATATTCGCGCAAATGACCGAATATTCGCGCAAACGAGCGAATATTCGCGCAAATATCAGGTAGAAAACGTAAAATATGTAAAAATGTAGAAAATGTAGAAAATGTATAAAATGTAAAATATGTAGAAAATGTAAAATATGTAAAATATTCGCGCAAATGACCGAATATTCGCGCAAACGAGCGAATATTCGCGCAAATGAGCGAACATTCGCGCAAATATCAGCTAGAAAACGTAAAATATGTAAAAATGTAGAAAATGTAGAAAATGTATAAAATGTAAAATATGTAGAAAATGTAAAATATGTAAAATATTCGCACAAATGACCGAATATTCGCGCAAACGAGCGAATATTCGCGCAAATGAGCGAATATTCGCGCAAATGAGCGAATATTCATGCAAATATCAGCTAGAAAACGTAAAGTATGTAAAAATGTAGAAAATGTAGAAAATGTATAAAATGTAAAATATGTAGAAAATGTAAAATATGTAAAATATTCGCGCAAATGGCCGAATATTCGCGCAAACGAGCGAATATTCGCGCAAATGAGCGAATATTCATGCAAATATCAGCTAGAAAACGTAAAATATGTAAAAATGTAGAAAATGTAGAAAATGTAGAAAATGTATAAAATGTAAAATATGTAGAAAATGTAAAATATGTAAAATATTCGCAGAAATGACCGAATATTCACGCAAACGAGCGAATATTCGCGCAAATGAGCGAATATTCATGCAAATATCAGCTAGAAAACGTAAAATATGTAAAAATGTAGAAAATGTAGAAAATGTATAATATGTAAAATATGTAGAAAATGTAAAATATGTAAAATATTCGCACAAATGACCGAATATTCGCCCAAACGAGCGAATATTCGCGCAAATGAGCGAATATTCATGCAAATATCAGCTAGAAAACGTAAAATATGTAAAAATGTAGAAAATGTAGAAAATGTTAAATATGTAGAAAATGTCAAATATGTAAAATATTCGCGCAAATGACCGAATATTCGCGCAAACGAGCGAATATTCGCGCAAATATCAGGTAGAAAACGTAAAATATGTAAAAATGTAGAAAATGTAGAAAATGTATAAAATGTAAAATATGTAGAAAATGTAAAATATGTAAAATATTCGCGCAAATGACCGAATATTCGCGCAAACGAGCGAATATTCGCGCAAATGAGCGAATATTCATGCAAATATCAGCTAGAAAACGTAAAATATGTAAAAATGTAGAAAATGTAGAAAATGTATAAAATGTAAAATATGTAGAAAATGTAAAATATGTAAAATATTCGCACAAATGACAGAATATTCGCGCAAACGAGCGAATATTCGCGCAAATGAGCGAATATTCATGCAAATATCAGCTAGAAAACGTAAAATATGTAAACATGTAGAAAATGTAGAAAATGTAAAAAATGTAGAAAATGTCAAATATGTAAAATATTCGCGCAAATGACCGAATATTCGCGCAAACGAGCAAATATTCGCGCAAATGAGCGAATATTCGTGCAAATATCAGCTAGAAAACGTAAAATATGTAAAAATGTAGAAAATGTAGAAAATGTATAAAATGTAAAATATGTAGAAAATGTAAAATATGTAAAATATTCGCGCAAATGGCCGAATATTCGCGCAAACGAGTGAATATTCGCGCAAATGAGCGAATATTCATGCAAATATCAGCTAGAAAACGTAAAATATGTAAAAATGTAGAAAATGTAGAAAATGTATAAAATGTAAAATATGTAGAAAATGTAAAATATGTAAAATATTCGCGCAATTGGCCGAATATTTGCGCAAACGAGCGAATATTCGCGCAAATGAGCGAATATTCATGCAAATATCAGCTAGAAAACGTAAAATATGTAAAAATGTAGAAAATGTAGAAAATGTATAAAATGTAAAATATGTAGAAAATGTAAAATATGTAAAATATTCGCAGAAATGACCGAATATTCACGCAAACGAGCGAATATTCGCGCAAATGAGCGAATATTCATGCAAATATCAGCTAGAAAACGTAAAATATGTAAAAATGTAGAAAATGTAGAAAATGTATAATATGTAATATATGTAGAAAATGTAAAATATGTAAAATATTCGCACAAATGACCGAATATTCGCCCAAACGAGCGAATATTCGCGCAAATGAGCGAATATTCATGCAAATATCAGCTAGAAAACGTAAAATATGTAAAAATGTAGAAAATGTAGAAAATGTAAAATATGTAGAAAATGTCAAATATGTAAAATATTCGCGCAAATGACCGAATATTCGCGCAAACGAGCGAATATTCGCGCAAATATCAGGTAGAAAACGTAAAATATGTAAAAATGTAGAAAATGTAGAAAATGTAGAAAATGTAAAATATGTAGAAAATGTCAAATATGTAAAATATTCGCGCAAATGACCGAATATTCGCGCAAACGAGCGAATATTCGCGCAAATGAGCGAATATTCATGCAAATATCAGCTAGAAAACGTAAAATATGTAAAAATGTAGAAAATGTAGAAAATGTATAAAATGTAAAATATGTAGAAAATGTAAAATATGTAAAATATTCGCACAAATGACCGAATATTCGCGCAAACGAGCGAATATTCGCGCAAATGAGCGAATATTCATGCAAATATCAGCTAGAAAACGTAAAATATGTAAACATGTAGAAAATGTAGAAAATGTATAAAATGTAAAATATGTAGAAAATGTAAAATATGTAAAATATTCGCGCAAATGAGCAAATATTCGCGCAAACGAGCGAATATTCTCGCATATGAGCGAATATTCGCGCAAATATCAGCTAGAAAACGTAAAATATGTAAAAATGTAGAAAATGTAGAAAATGTAAAATATGTAGAAAATGTAAAATATGCGAAATATTCGCGCAAATGACCGAATATTCGCACAAACGAGCGAATATTCGCGCAAATGAGCGAATATTCGCGCAAATGAGCGAATATTCGCGCAAATGACCGAATATTCGCGCAAGTATCAGCCAGAAAACGTAAAATATGTAAAAATGTAGAAAATGTAGAAAATGTAGAAAATGTAGAAAATGTATAAAATGTAAAATATGTAGAAAATGTAAAATATGTAAAATATTCGCGCAAATGACCGAATATTCGCGCAAACGAGCGGATATTCGCGCAAATGAGCGAATATTTGCGCAAATGAGCGAATATTCGCGCAAATATCAGCTAGAAAACGTAAAATATGTAAAAATGTAGAAAATGTATACAATGTAAAATATGTAGAAAATGTAAAATATGTAAAATATTCGCGCAAATGAGCGAATATTCTCGCAAATATCAGCTAGAAAACGTAAAATATGTAAATATGTAGAAAATGTATAAAAAGTAAATTATGTAGAAAATGTAAAATATGTAGTATATTCGCGCAAATGACCGAATATTCGCGCAAACGAGCGAATATTCGCGCAAATGAGCGAATATTCGTGCAAATATCAGCTAGAAAATGTAAAATATGTAAAAATGTAGAAAATGTAGAAAATGTATAAAATGTAAAATATGTAGAAAATGTAAAATATGTAAAATATTCGCGCAAATGACCGAATATTCGCGCAAACGAGCGAATATTCGCGCATATGAGCGAATATTCGCGCAAATATCAGCTAGAAAACGTAAAATATGTAAAAATGTAGAAAATGTAGAAAATGTATTAAATGTAAAATATGTAGAAAATGTAAAATATGTAAAATATTCGCGCAAATGACCGAATATTCGCGCAAACGAGCGGATATTCGCGCAAATGAGCGAATATTTGCGCAAATATCAGCTAGAAAACGTAAAATATGTAAAAATGTAGAAAATGTAGAAAATGTATAAAATGTAAAATATGTAGAAAATGTAAAATATGTAAAATATTCGCGCAAATGAGCAAATATTCGCGCAAACGAGCGAATATTCTCGCATATGAGCGAATATTCGCGCAAATATCAGCTAGAAAACGTAAAATATGTAAAAATGTAGAAAATGTAGAAAATGTAAAATATGTAGAAAATGTAAAATATGCGAAATATTCGCGCAAATGACCGAATATTCGCACAAACGAGCGAATATTCGCGCAAATGAGCGAATATTCGCGCAAATGAGCGAATATTCGCGCAAATGACCGAATATTCGCGCAAGTATCAGCCAGAAAACGTAAAATATGTAAAAATGTAGAAAATGTAGAAAATGTATAAAATGTAAAATATGTAGAAAATGTAAAATATGTAAAATATTCGCGCAAATGACCGAATATTCGCGCAAACGAGCGGATATTCGCGCAAATGAGCGAATATTTGCGCAAATGAGCGAATATTCGCGCAAATATCAGCTAGAAAACGTAAAATATGTAAAAATGTAGAAAATGTATACAATGTAAAATATGTAGAAAATGTAAAATATGTAAAATATTCGCGCAAATGAGCGAATATTCTCGCAAATATCAGCTAGAAAACGTAAAATATGTAAATATGTAGAAAATGTATAAAAAGTAAATTATGTAGAAAATGTAAAATATGTAGTATATTCGCGCAAATGACCGAATATTCGCGCAAACGAGCGAATATTCGCGCAAATGAGCGAATATTCGTGCAAATATCAGCTAGAAAATGTAAAATATGTAAAAATGTAGAAAATGTAGAAAATGTATAAAATGTAAAATATGTAGAAAATGTAAAATATGTAAAATATTCGCGCAAATGACCGAATATTCGCGCAAACGAGCGAATATTCGCGCATATGAGCGAATATTCGCGCAAATATCAGCTAGAAAACGTAAAATATGTAAAAATGTAGAAAATGTAGAAAATGTATTAAATGTAAAATATGTAGAAAATGTAAAATATGTAAAATATTCGCGCAAATGACCGAATATTCGCGCAAACGAGCGGATATTCGCGCAAATGAGCGAATATTTGCGCAAATGAGCGAATATTCGCGCAAATATCAACTAGAAATTGTAAAATATGTAAAAATGTAGAAAATGTAGTAAATGTAAAATATGTAGAAAATGTAAAATATGTAAAATATTCGCGCAAATGACCGAATATTCGCGCAAACGAGCGAATATTCGCGCAAATGAGCGAATATTCGCGCAAATATCAGCTAGAAAACGTAAAATATGTAAAAATGTAGAAAATGTAGAAAATGTATAAAATGTAAAATATGTAGAAAATGTCAAATATGTAAAATATTCGCGCAAACGAGCGAATTATCGCGCAAATGAGCGAATATTCGCGCAAATATCAGCTAGAAAACGTTAAATATGTAAAAATGTAGAAAATGTAGAAAATGTATAAAATGTAAAATATGTAGAAAATGTGAAATATGTAAAATATTCGCGCAAATGACCGAATATTCGCGCAAACGAGCGGATATTCGCGCAAATAAGCGAATATTCGCGCAAATATCAGCTAGAAAACGTAAAATATGTAAAAATGTAGAAAATGTAGCAAATGTAAAATATGTAGAAAATGTAAAATATGTAAAATATTCGCGCAAACGAGCGAATATTTGCGCAAACGAGCGAATATTCGCGCAAATGAGCGAATATTCGCGCAAATATCAGCTAGAAAACGTAAAATATGTAAAATATGACTGACCAACAACTCAACTGGCTAGGTCAACAATGACCGACTGATTAACTTGTGGTCTAGATGGCCAATACTAGTGAGTTGAGCAAGGGGGAGTAAGGGGAGAGTAGAGTAAGGGCAGAGTATATTAAACGAGGGAGTAAAGGGATAATAGAATAAGGGAGAGTAAAGAGACAGTAGACTAAGGGGGGAGTAAAAGTAGAGTAGAGTAAATGATTTGAGGGATCGGGATTTAGGTGACATAGGAGATCTGGGAGACCCCGGAAATAGCCCGAATCCACAGAATCCTTCAAATCCCCCAATTCTAAAATCATCCAACCCCAAAAGCCCGCGTATCAATAACCCAAATCTCTCAAATCCCCCAAATCGCTCAAATACCTCATATCCCACAAACCCCCAAAATCCATCCAGTTTTTTGAAACATTTTTTTTTTGTTCAGTTAGCATTGCATTCAATAGTGTGTAACTGTAAAAAAACACTTTTATTTTCCTCATTAATGTGACTAAATAGCGGAATGTAATGTTGCACTGCAATTGTAATCTCTTTGCAATCTTGGGTTAAGAGGAAGGTTTGGGTTTCAGCTGGAAATGTTAAAGCTTTCTTTGGATTGTAAGTTTAAATAGAAAGTTCTATGGCTTCATGGCTACGAAAAGCTACATCGTTGAATTGGGAAATTTTAAGGCGAGGAATAGAAAAGTGCCAGTAGATCTGAAACTGAATTTTCCGAGTTATTTAAATTGGTTTTATCTTATGGAACTATAAGATATGCTGTGTGAATTCAAGTTTCCCTTATGGTTCAAAAGCTGCAACTTTCTTCTCTAAAGTTTGTGAATCGCCTGCGGCTTGAATCCACACCTATCCAAAACTCATGTTGCTAAGCTTTCTAGAAGAGAAACTTGTTTTAAATTGTAGATGGCCCTAAAATAATTCGTAACAGCTTTGTACTTATAGCCTATTTGGACTGCCTCGAAAATATGTATTTATGATTGACGCATTTTGAAATGCATCAGACCGTCAACATTGCACTGAGATGGTTTCGTTTGTCAAATATAAATGTTCAACAGTTGCGGGGTTTCAAGGTGATGAATGCCTAAATATTTGTAAAAGCTCTTATGAATGAAAATAACCTCAGAAATGGGATTGTTCCTTTTGAAAACCAAAGGAAAAACTGATGAAAATATATTTGGAGCAGTTTTTTGCACTTATACCTGTTTGAATTCGATTTGCTTTTTCGGCAGTGAAAAACGTCTAGTAGGGAGCACTGCCTATCTATGACATATTGGATCAAATATTGCAGCAACGATCACAACCTTGTTTTCATACGTGATTTTGTCAAAATTTCGTTCTGGAGGTAATTTCGAAACCTATGGAGAATAGGTAGTTTTGAAACCAATTATGGTGAAAATCACGAATGGTGTCATAACCATGCAGTTTCGTGGCAGTGTAAATGGGCTTTTATTGTTCAATCTGAAAGTGGATGCGTATTCTGTTCGCAGCAGTTTTGCTCCCGCTCTGCTAAAATGTGAGCCCCAAATATGATATGTCTGTTTTAAAGTGTTACAAACGCTAATGTTGCCTTTGAGGGCCGCTATGGTTTGTGACCTATTTGCATAGACCTGTGCCCTAAGAAAAACTCCAGAAGAAAAGTCTGACGGAGTCAAATCGCACGATCTCGGTGGCCAGTTCACATTACCTCAACGTAAAATGACCGTGCCCTCAAATCACTCGTGCAGAATGTCCAATGTGGCATGAACTGTGTGGTACATAGCGCCATCCTGTTTAAACTACATATTGTTGGTGTCCATATCATCCAATTCATGCCAAAATAAATTGGTAATCATCGACCTATAGCGCTCGCCGTTGACGGTGATGGCCTGACCAACGTCGTTCTCAAAGAAAAATGGACCGATGACGCCACCAGCCCGAATTCTACACCAAACAGTGTTTTCTTCCGAATACATTGGACGCTCTTGGATCTCATGTGAATTGCTTTCGTTCCGAATTCGACAATTTTGTTTGTTGACATGCCCATCCATCCAGAAATGGGCCTCATAGCTGAACATGATTTTTCGATGAAAATTAGGGTCATTTTCCAACTGCCCCACAGCCCATTTAGCAAACACACGTCGTTGTCTTTGGTCGTTTACCTTCAGCTCCTGGGTCAGTTTATTTTTGTACGGGAGCAGGCCTTGGCCACGAGGCAAAATTCGCCAAGTTTTGGTCTGCGAAAGGCCCAGTTTTTTTGAGTGATGCGAAATCGACTGTCTCGGATTCTCCTGCACACTCTCACGGACAGTGGCGATGTTTTCGGCAGATCTTTCGTTTCGTTGACATACGGGTGTTGGTTGATTGTTTACTAAACCAGTGGACTCAAATTTATCTACCACACTGCGAATGGGCGCCCGAGCAGAACACACATTTTGATAAAACAATTTTATCATTTGCACATGTTTTTGAACGATATATCCGTCCATGGTGATTTGGCAAAATAGATTGAATAAATGACAGCCAAATTAACAGATATATCTTCAACAATATGGCCGCTATCAACTGTCAAAGTTTGAAAGTCTCTATTGGAATACCGTATATATGATTGAAAGAACGAAATATTGACGCCGCATTTTACAATGCGTGAAAAAATAAAATTATAAATACTTGACGAATTTAAAAGGGTGAAACGGTATGTTGCCTGTAGTCTATAATACGCTTTAGAGGGTTGATATCCAAGGACATAGTGAAAATTTGAGTTTCAAAGGAATTGTGAGCCCTCGGTTGTGTTGCATCCGAACCGAAGTTGTACATAAAATCTCAAGAAAAAAACAACAACAACCAAACTACATTCTATGCATTTATATAATTTATTTTTTCAAATCATTTCCATAACGGTTTTCCTTCTGCGTTGAAGTGTCTACGATACAAGTGTGTGTGTGTGTGCGATTATAGCTTCATGACTAAATTCTACCATATTTCATACGTGTGAGTCTTATTAATACATGGATGGTAATATCTTATAATGACTAATTAATTAAAATTGTAATATGTTTTTCAGAGGTGATTTCCCTTAAATCTAATCATTTTTCATTTCCAACCAAATTTTATTTTATATTTTATATTATATTATATTATATCATATTTTATTAATAGTCATGTGTACTAATGTTATAAATAACTATTGTATATTTGTTTATTCCATTTATCACTACCAGTTCTTAACTTGCTTTTTTGTTTTCTTTCTAAATGAGTCTAGCACATCGAAATAGACGTTATGATTTTAAGTTATTGAATGCAAACTCTGTGGTGAGGTTACTTTTAAGTGTTGTTTTTCAATATTTAAGGATTGTTTCGTGCACAAATAAAAATTAATGAATTGACTTCTTGCTTTGGAACGAAATGAAACACATTCAAACTAGACTAGATCTTTGTAAAAATTCAGTATGTACATGATAGTTTAGATCATGGTAAACTGTACAAAATAGTGCATGCTTTTGAAATATCTACTCAGCTAGAAAGTAAGTTGTTGGTCCTGGCGCGTATAAACTATGACAATAAAGCAAAAATTGGTATAATATGGCGTTGGCTGTAATTTTGAAACCAGTCTTGACTATATCGCATGCTGAAAAATGCATGATCTGGGCAACCAAAAGCCTTAACAGCGATTGGAGCGTCATTATATTTTCTCACGACTCGACATTTTAATATTTCAAATCAACAATTTTATAATTTATCCAGAAAAAATGTACGTATGTAATGGTTTTTCAAAATAAATAATAATAAAATAATAATTTTCAAATAACGAAAATTATAAGAGCTACCTTGTACCGTCTGTCGAAAAATTCTTCGGCAAACTCGGGATATTGGGTGGTCTAAAAAGTTGTTGCCGTTTTCGGCAATAGATGGCTGTAAAGTTATAGATTTTTTTAAAGTGTCATGACAGTTTTGACATGTCATTTGAAAAGTGCTATTTCAAAAAATTAGTATTGGTTTGTTTAGTAAAAATTTGTTCTGTATTAACCCTAGAATCCTAATGTTAGTCGATTCGACTAACAACGATCAGTTTTCTTTCTGTCTCTTTCTAACGAATTCACCGATCGAGTTCATATTTTCTGTCAACTCAGTTGCCAATAAGACGCCCACAAGAGTGATTGTGCCGTACCGGCAAGTTTCGCAATATTCAAAATTGTTTCCTACTTGTTAGCCCGATCGACTAATAATTAATATTAACGTTACTTTTTTGATGGTGCCATATTCCATAATTTCAGAATTTTTGGTAGATTTATTTTGTGCTCAAAAATTGAGGGATGACGATTTGGTTCGATATTTGAACGAAGGCGATTCAAGTAGTGGTGATGTTTCAGAATCTGTGGATATTGAAAGCGAGGATAGTTTGTTGACAGAAGAAGATGCACAAACAGATGAAAAGGAGTTATCTGAGGTAGTATCTACTCATGTCTAAAAGTGAACAAAATGAAACCTCTCAGCAAACTTCTATAATCCAATTGTCTCAAACTGTCCTGCCTGGGAAAATAGGTACGTGTGGCCGACAATGAGGTCTAGGTCAGCTATAACTGCAGGGTCAAACATTGTACGTATGTCACGAGGTCCAACCAGCCAGAGCAGAGATATGAAAGATCGATTAGTATGTTTTGAAAGTTTTAATTTCTGAAGAAATTATAGATTAAATGGACAATTGCAGAAATTACTTTCAAACAAGAAAAATACTCCATCATTCGTAGCACTCAGCATTTAACTGATAACTGTGAAATCAGAGCATTTATTTATTTCTTTATTTATTTATTTATTTATTTATTTATTTATTTATTTATTTATTTCATCTTACAGACTAGAAGTCCAATTACAAGACAAAAAAAAGAAAATAAAACAGAAGAAAGTTAATTAAATAAAATGCGCTTTAACTGTAGCTTAAAAGTATAAAGTGAGTGAGGAAACGGACCAAGTTGCAAACTATTATGATTACGGGGGAGCCGCAACATAGGTGAATGGTAAAAAGTTTCTGTCCTCGCATATGGAACTGCAAATGTGTTAGCAGATCTGGCGGGTCGTTCTGAAATACGATAACTTAAGCAGTCTCGCAGGTTAGAATTTAAATGACGGTGGTGAAGCCGAAACAGAAAACATTCATCTAAGAGGAGTCTACAGGAATTCAAAGTGGGAAGTTGAAGCATGGAAAGTCGCTCAGTATAAGGTATATAAGCAAAATTAAATTTAAACATAAGAAAACGAGTGAATTTGTGTTGAACGGATTCAAGGAGAGAGTCTAAATAAAGGAAATGTGGAGACCATACTTGCGAACAATATTCGAGAATGGGTCTAACGAGACTAGTATATAGGTTAACAGAGGAGGAAATGTTAGAAAACAAATGGGAGTTTCTTAATACGAACCCAGAGACACGAGAAGCGCGAGCGGAGATTGCCGCAATGTGAAGCTCAAATTTAAGTCTCGGGTCGAAAATCACTCCCAGGTCTTTAATTTGACAAACAGCTACGAGTGGAAGATCATGTAACATATAAATATGATCTATTGGACAGGGTTTTAAGGTGAAGGACATTTTGTGACATTTCTGGACATTAAGAAAGAGAAAATTAGTATGACTCCAAGAATCGACTGCGTCCAGATCCATCTGGAGAGCAATACAATCTTCTTCTGAGCGGACAACTCTGTAAATTTTTAAGTCATCAGCATACAGAAGACACTGAGATCCTAGGACAGAGGGGAGATCATTAATGTATAGGAGGAAGAGAAGAGGACCAAGGATAGATCCCTGAGGGACACCGGTGGTTGGAAAGAAAAGAGAGGAAAGTGCACCAGATAGACTAACACGGCATGAACGAAAACTAATGTATGACTCAAGCCAAGAGAGTACTGGACCAAACAGGCCAAAGTGTTCTAATTTTTGAAGTAGAACATTGTGGTTGACAGTGTCAAAAGCCTTACTGAAGTCAGTGTAGACTACGTCCACTTGGAGACGATTTTCGAGAGCCTTTGCGACAGTATGGGTAAGTTCAAGAAGGTTTGTGCTAGTTGATCGGCCTGGAAGAAAACCATGTTGAAACGGGGATAATTTACAAGAAAGAGCTTGGTAGAGTTTATTATAGACAATACGTTCAAGAAGTTTGGGAAGACATGAGAGTAACGAAATAGGACGGTAATTGCAAGCATTGGATGGGGAACCTGACTTATGTACTGGGAAAATGTTAGCAAGCTTCCAAAAATTAGGGAAGACACCCGAGGATAAACTAGCGTTAAAAATGTAAGAAAGTGGAAGGCATAATGAAGAGGATAAAGATTTGAAGAAAATATTAGGAAGCCCGTCTGGCCCAGGTCCTACGCTAGAGTCCAACGAATCAATCAACATTTGAATTTCAGTAGGGTTTGTGGAAATAAAATCGAGAAAAGGTGGAAAGTGAAAAGGAATAACAGTAGCAGTATGTTGGAGAGAGGAGAGAGGATAAATTGAGGAAAAAAAGGCTGCAAAAATTTCGCAAATTTGTTCGGGAGTCGAACCCTGTTCACCATTCCATGAAACAGTACTGGGAATTCTGGAGGAAGACTTGAGGGAATTGATATAGGACCAGAACGGCTTGGTTTGGTTTGAGTGTAGCGAATTTTCGATATTAACGAAATAATTACGCATAGCACTTTTCATTGCCGATTTCGCGGAAGCACGGAGTCTAGAAAAAGCAGTATAATTTTCAGGAGTTCTGCTAGATTTAAAGAGACGATAGGCTCGATCTTTCAATCTGAGGATAGCTAAAACATCCCGGGTCATCCAGGGAGGATCGCTGGCCGTAGAACGACTAAGGTAAGGAGTGAAGCGCGAGATAAGGTCATGGATAAGTGAGTAGAATTTAGAGAGCGCATCTTCACAACCTAGATTAAGAAAAAAAGAAGACCAGTTTACCGAACAGAGTTCATCCGACATAGCAACATAATTCGCTTTCCAAAAATTGAATCTAAATTGCTTGCGAGCTTTTTGAGGTTTAGGGAGGCCCAAGGAAAGATCCAACAAAACAGGTGGATGATGAGGATCAGGAGGAACATAAAAATGAGGTGCAGGCATTAGAGACAGACTATCATGATCTATGTTTGACAAGACAAGATCAAGAAGCCGGCCGTTGGAGTTCAGGACATAATTGAATTGAAAACAGGAGGTAAGTGATAAAAAGTTTGAGGTAAGGTTGGATTGTCTATTACAAGAGATAACATGAATGTTAGGGGAAAATTGCCAATCAAGAGAAGGAAGGTTAAAGTCCCCACAGATAATAACACGAGAGGAAGGATTGATAGATAGACAAAATGAGAAGAGAGAGGAAAAGAAAGACTCATACAGCTCGATCGGAGAGTTGCATGGAACATAAGTAGAAGAAATGTATACGGGGGCAGATGCAGAAACATGAACTTTGACGAGCACACTTTCGATGGGCGAGGGAGGGTGAAATTCTTCACAGAGAGAACTGGGAAGGGAAATCTTAACAGCTATAAAGACTCCACCACCGTCTGATTTATTTGAGAGATTGCGATCGCGATCTTTTCGGTAAACGTTATAATTTTGTAACAATTCAGAATTATGGATGCCGGAATGCAGCCAAGTCTCAGTTACACAGATAATGGAATCTTTGCATAATAAGCACGAAAAATTGAATTCTTGCAACTTAGTTCGTAAGCCTCGTACATTCTGATAATAAATGCTAATAGAATTGTTAGAGTCGTAAGAAACTAGACTTGCAGGTTTAGATGCGCCGTGTTGGGAAAATTTTTCCTTTTCCGCGGTGCGAAGCGTTTGATGAGAGCACCAACAGGCCAAAGTTTAGTGTCCAGGACAGCAGTAGACTCAGCTGGGACGATCAGTTTAAAGGAAGCAATTAGACGATGTGGAAGATTATCTTTCTTAAGCCTTCGACACTCAAGAATGGGACAGGAGGAACCAAGTTTTCGTTTAAGGTGGCTCACTACCATGTCCGTCGATGTGTTGTATGCAAGTCGTGAGATAAAGACTTGCAGAGGTGGAGCAACAGCACGAAGATCTTCCTCCACAGGCAAGTCAGTCAGAGGAAGATTAGCAGCAGATGTTGGTACCGTCAAGTTCGTTGCAACTGTAGAAATAACCTTGGGTACAGCTCCTCTGGATCGGTTAGCAGAAGATGAAACTAAGATTTCACTGTCCACAGAAACTTCTAGGGTTTTTGTGGAGTTAATTCCTGCTGTGGGGAGGTTAGTTACAACTGCTTTTGAGGCCTCACCATTAGGTACTGCTTCACTGATTGAGAGGACAGAGGGAGAAATTAGGAGACCATTTTCAACAGAATTCGATGCAGTAGACGATTGTTTCATCACTGAAGTACAGGAGACAGTATTGTTTGATTTAGGAGATACTCCGCGGCACAAAGGAGAGCAGTGTACACCAGTAGATACAGTTGATGCAAGCGGCGGAATCGGTGTCGCAGATAATGAGTCGATTCTCTGATTGAGAGACGCCAGAGTAACAGAGTGTTGGTTCAGAATTTTAATAACGTCAGATAATGAAGTTGCTCTACAAGCATCGCAGCGATATGATATGTTGTTCGGATGCTTGGCGATAATATCAACCAGCGATGAAGTAATGTTTAAGCACTTCGCATGAAATGCTTTACCACAGTAACCGTCACACAGAACGAATCGCGAACGCGTGGACTCAGGATGTTTGCAGACCGCGCATGTGGACCCATATGGGGGTGAATCCAATACCATGATGTAGGAAAGGGTTAAGTAACTAAAAAGTTAAATAGCACAAACCGAAACTATTGCCTAATTTCAGGCTGAATAGGTGATATAAAAGTCGAGCTTGTCAAGCTATCAAATTGTCACCCACTTACACTAAACACAAAGGGAGCACTAATTGAGGGGCGAGAGCAAAAACTTTATTAGTGCCGGAATTTCAAAAAGTTATTAGAGCAATAAAGCTTAGAGAGCCGTTAAAACAATTTACGAAAGGCCACTGTGAACAAAGGTATCACTGGATATCAATTTATAAATGTTTTATAACACTATTGTCACAGAAAACCACAAAGCACTGGAGCAAAGAAATGAAAACTGTCTTCCGGAGTTAATACAAGATAACAGGGCTAAAAATTAAAAGGCTAAATGATTGTAATTGATGAAAGGCGTAGAAGCTAACGAAAACCGGACTGATCCAATTGATAGTCACTAGCAACAACATTGATTGGTATTTTCGTATTAACTGCTGTTCTCAAAGATAACCACTTATCTACCGAGAAGTTTTAACCATGAGCAAGGACAGATTTGAGTTCTTAGTACGATGTTTGAGATTTGATGACAAAACGTTGAGAACATCCTCTCAAAATAGAGATCGATTTGTGGCTTTGAGTAAATATGGGATCTTTTCTTAGAAAAATGCGAAACCAATTGGCTTTTAGAGGCAGATGTCCTTTTAGGATGTATATACCTAAAAGGCTGTCAAGGTATCTGGTAAAAGTTGTTATGATGTGTGATAATGGCACTAAATATATGATGAATACTATGCCTTATATCGTGAAATAGACAGTCACAGGCCGACTGCCAATTGACGAATACTTTGTAAAAGAATTGACCCAGCACGGATCAAAATGCAATATTACCACCGATAACTGGTTCACTTCGGTTCCCTTGATGAAGTCTCTTTTTGCCCACCCATATAAAGTGACATTAATTGGTACCTTGCGTTCTAATAAAAAAGAAGTAAATACGTCCATATTTTGTTACGATCGGCCTTTTACATTGCTCTCAAACAAACCTAAGCATGCTTAAGTTGTAGACTTGCTTTCATTTTGTTCAGAAGAGGGAGCTGTGAATACAGAGACAAAGAAGCCACACACGATTGAATTCTATAACCCAACGAAAGGTGGAGTTGACACTTTTGATCAAATGTACTCCAATATGTCTTGTGGTTGGAAAACTGATAGATGACCAATGCGTCTAGTTTATGGAATTTTCGGAAAATGCAAAAACTGGAGCAAGACAGGCGTGTAAGCAGTCATCGCATTGCTGAGGAACTCAACGTTTACCAACTGTTGAAAATTTTTTGCAAAAAGCTGGATTTGAATTTGAGTTCCACACAATTTAATCCTGAAAAATTTAATGGATCGGGTGTCCATCTGGGAATCATTGATGAAAATAAAACTAAATCAATGTTGAAAATTTTCATTACGGGTGATAAAAAAATGGAAAGCGAAAACGATCTTGGCCAAAGCATGATGAGACCGCACAAGCTTGACAATAAGAAAGGATATGTTTCGTGTTTGGTGGGATTGGAAGAGAATCGTGTATGATGAGGTCAAACGAATAATTCGATTCTCTATTGATCACAATGAACCAGATTACAGTAGACAATTGAAAGAAATCAGTCAGAACTGATCAATTAGAAAGGATTTGTGTTCCATTATGATAACGCCCGAAGACACACTTCTTTGATGGCTCGACAAAAATTGAGATTTGGTTGGGACGTTTCAATGCATCCACCGTATAGTCCTAATTTTGCATCTTCATACTATCATTTGTTTTGTTCGCAGCAAAGCTATTTTAATAGTGTACAATTGACTCCGAAAGAGGGATGTAAAAATCTCTTAGCTCAGTTTTTCATTCCGAAGTCACAGAAGTTTTACTGTGACGGAATAATGGTTTTACCAAAAAAGTGGTCACAAGTTGTTGAACAATAAAGGAATTATTTTATGTAATAGCGTTATAGGAAACAATAAAAAATTGCGTTTGAAATTTGAGTAAAATACGGCACCAATTTTTAAGACTATCCAATATTATGGTTCTTACAAGAAGACAACAATTCAAAACACCGCAGTACATTAATATTACCACATTTGACTGGCAATTACAATCGTCTGATGATCTAATCCTATAGAAAATTCGTGGAGTAAAATTGATTGTGTTTCATTATATTTTTTCGCAGTTACGAGCAACTCGCTTTTGTGTACATTTAGTTCACAGCAAGCAAATAAAGTTAATACTGAAGCTTACAATCCGTTTACATCGTTCTAAGCCTAAAAATATCGATGAATATTTCAGGATTATAATGATTACAATCAGAAAAATCGTCGGTCCTCGATGAAAAATAAATATCACGACCAATTAGGATGGATTACACTGGGTTTGGATATATTTAGCGAGCCATATTCGATGGAGTGGCATGTGCATCCTTTTTGCATATTATTGAAATGTCCTTTAGTGAAATTTTTTACATTCATCCTGTCAGCCATGTGTAAATTATATATTCAATTGCAATTTCATTATTTAATCTGATTCGAAAAATATTTTACGATTCAAAAGTGTTTAATTATAAACGATTTCATTCGCTGGCTTTTCAACGGTGGAGAGGTGGGGTGAAATTTATGAAGAGTGGTAAATTAAGTAGGAGCCGATTATTAATGAATAAGCCGCACTTTTTTTGTATTTCCAATTAAATAATATGATTTTGATGTCGAGTAGGCAATGCAATCGAGAAACAATTTCATGTGGGACGAGTAATAAATATGTATTCTAACAATTTGTAATTAATTAATTTTAATTATGAATCGTTAATATATTTTGAGCATGAAATGTGAGCATTGAATTGAATTGGCTTATGCATTATTTAATCATGAAGTGGTCTCAATTTTTTCGCACTGATTTGTATCCGTGTTGAAAATAGTTAGGAAGATTTCGAACGGACAGTTTCTTAAAAATAAATATCAAACGCAGAATATTTGGGTACAAAAAAATGTTGAATTCCGTTTTCAACTTTAGAATCGAACGGTCGAAAACATACTGCGAGGAGTGATATAGTCGTATGCAGATAGGTCCTGGAATAGAATCAAATCATGAATGAAAGCACACCACCAACAATGCGGAAAAAGATGACAGCCTCTGCAATTAAGTTAAACGGCAAGATCTTGACATAGGTTATATTATAAGTGAGCTAAGCCTAAACGGCTTCCACTTCACTTAGATCGTCCATGGTCTATTGCACCCTGTTGACGTGGAAGCCTTCTGATTCATTCAATGAACCATCCTGATTTCTTAAAGGAATCCAGGTGCCAGTTCATCCTAGTGATAGTTAGCTGATTCAGCTCCGCGAAAATGAGTGCTCCTAAGTGCTAATGTCTCCTAACAGCTGCACCCGGACTTTTGCACAGAAAGTGGTCTACTGTCTCGATCTCCTCTTCGTCAATGCAGCTCTGACATAGATTGCTAGCTGGAAGCCATCTTCTCCTGGCATGTTCACCAAAAGCCAAATGGCTCGTCAGTAAGCTCAATAGATTCGTTGTCGAAATTCTGTCCAGAGCTAACAGACTAAGACTACGTATGGTCTTTTTTCAGCCCCGCCCTCTATGTAAACGATATACAAAGTGTGGTTTTCTCGGGCAAAGTTTATTTTTCTTTTTATACCGTGAATGGGTTAGATCTGAAATGCGAATTTCTATGCAAGTTATCTTTATCTCACCTGAGGGTGTGACATTTAGTTTGAGAGTGCGATACTTCAGGCATCGGATTGTGTGGTAGTCGTATTTGGACCACATAAGCCTAGCAGTGGTACATGTGCCCAAATTCAATCCTCGCCTCAATGCTAGTTCGTAGGCTGATTCCTTTATGTCCTGCCTTGTGCGTTTCTACGCCACATCTCATCTATTCCTAACAAGCTGTCCCACTTTTACATTTTCTTGCACCTCACTGTGCCCAGGAACCCAACACAGAACTAGTTTGTTCTTTAAGGAAATCCTCCTCAGTTCAGATCTACAGGTCTCCACCAATTCGAAGGACACTACAATTGATTTCAGTGATCTTACGGCCGCCTGACTGTCTACAACAAAAAGTGATATCCTTTCTCCTGCTGATTTCCTCTGCCGATGGCAAGATTGCCTCTAGCTTCAGCAAAGATCTGTAGATGTATCAATGCGATTGAGAGTTGCCTTTTCCACCAATTGTAAAAATGCTCAAACCGAATTGGGCAGTAAGAAAGTGTTAATTTAACACAACTGTTAGAAAACAAACAGCGATGTTTAAGGTCCCACATAAAAAATAATGATAGTAATGTAGTAATAGATGTCTTCTTAGAGAAAAAGAATTGAAGGTCTCCCTCTAAAAAGAATCTATCTATAAAATTGAATGAATAGGCATTGCAGTGTAAAAAGGATCGTTCAGACCAAATCTGTTTAGTGGTGTTTTATTTTATTTTATTTTCGATTGGTGTTATACAACCAATGTTTACTAGACCAGGGCGGACCTGTAAAAAACGACTACATTAGGCTGTTGAGATGGAGCACACTGTTTTTGTTGAAAAAGTTCTGGAATAATTTGCATAACAATAATTGTTTTATTCTTCCCCTCAAAAAAGTCGGCAACAATAATAAATAAATCGAAATGTTTAAAATTATAAACAAAATTGTTTTTTACCTACTTTCCTCAATTCTAACTTTAAAACGATTCATTTTAGAGCAAATTTGTGAAAAAATAAAATTGCGTAATTAAATTTTCTGCGAGATATGATTGCTTCAAAATTTTAAAAAAATATCCTTGCTGGAAAATGTCAATAAGTATAAAAATAAATAAAACCGCCTTTTTTATTTGATTTTTAACCACTTAGATTGCACTTGGGACCTTCATAATTCGTCCAAAATTTTTTATTATAATATAATATAAAAAAATTATAATAAAACAGCACAGAAAATTTCATCAATATCGAATAAGTAGATTTTGCAATCTAAACTTATTAAAAATAAATTCAAAGTTTTTAAAATTTTGCAAGCCTGTAACTATAGCATATAAGTTCTTTTTAGAGCTTGCGATTAAAAGAGTCCAAAATTTAAAAAATACACAATAAATGAAACGGGAAAAATATTTCTATATCGTGCAGTCGCCTCTTACCTGGTCAATGTGTGATTAAATATTTTAAGCATTCAGAAAAACTGAAAAAAATTATGAAAACATACATACACAACGAAATAAATTCATTAATATTTATTGATTTTATTAGGCTAACATAAATGATGTACAAACCAATTGTTTTAAATTAAGCCTTAAATAAACGTTCACTCTTGTTGTGTGTAAAATAAAATAAAAAAATAATAATAATTATATAAGAATCCCTTCTAATAAAACATAAAAATATATTTTTAAATTCATTCATTTCAATTTAATCTTTTATACCTTATACTATATTCTGTTTATCATTGATTTTCGATTATTATTTTCTTCTTCTTTATTTGATTTATTGGTTTCTATTGAAATGGCACAAGATGATGATAATGATTTGTTTTAATTTTTACATCTTAAATTAAATCTATTTATAAGATATTTCACTGTTTTTTTTTTAAATTTAAATTAATCATGTGATTTCGTTACACAAATATTCTGTTAATGTTGAAAGTGGATTTTTTCTGCATATTTATGATTGGTGTTCGGACATAGTTCAGCATAGTTCAGAGAAAATTAACTTTTTTTCTTTTGATTCGTTGGTAATGTTGGATTTCGCTTTGTGGATTGAATTCTGCCTGAAATTTGAGCCATTCCGTATTGGCCGAACTTACACAATGCATGTTTTAGTTTAACGAGTAAGTGTATTCGCTCATTTTCGTTTGATGAAGTAAAGAATTTGTTTTTTAATACAGCAAAATAATTGGAAAAGTACTAAGTTTTATGTATTTTGAAGATGAACAATCCTAGGGGTGCTTTTAAATGGACTTATGTTCCAGCAAAATATAAATAATGACTAACACGGGCCAAATGACCGTACATTATTTAAACAATCGACGCATATGGATATTTGTATGCGTTTTTAGTGTGATCTGAAATTTAATATCAGCTAATTTCCAAGTTTATATATGGACGCATTAACCTCACAGAATATCAGCCTTGCAACTCTACATGTCCTGAAATTTGAAGTTCTGCAGTGGTTTTTGACCCCGTATTTTTGGCACGAGTTTAGAATTGAAAAACAGAACGATGATTTTGATGACAGGAAAAGATTATATATAATTCGTTCTGTGGTAGTTTTAAAAGATGAGAGTGTCAGTGCTACTTAGTGTCTATACTGTGTGTTAAATTGTTACAATTTTAGAGTCAAAAACTCTTAATTTTGATGTTGAATCACTTTTGCCACGAATTTAAGTTTTATTTTTTTTTGGCCCCGATGGTTGAGTTGTTATTTTGAACGTTTCATTAAAGTTCAGTGAAGAGAAGAATATACCAAACAGTTCAAAATCCTCGAAAAGAACGTCAAAACAGATTTATATTTCAGGCTGAAGTTCCAGTGAGACATGCTCCTTGCGGATAAGAAGAGCATAACCGTACGTGAAAATATGTGCGAATATAAAATTATAATTTATAACCAGAAAATAACCTCACGAAAATGTCAATGAAAGGAATTTCTCAATTAAAATTACCAAAAAAAACAGAAATTGCAAGAATAGATGTATCCATATGGTTGACGGTGAAATACAGAAGAACCCAAGCCACGATTTGCACTTGCTTGGAAATAAATTCAGTTGCTTTCCTTAATTTTACTCTGGGTATTTTAAGGTTGATTCAATTATTATTTTTCGTAGCCATAAAGATAATATTTGTTTAAAATTCATTCACTATTTCTGAACAATATGAAATTAGCATTGACTACCCTCAGCATAAAATTTTAGGTGTTTTAATACCATCGTAATATCTCCTGGTCTACAGTGTCAACTAGTACAGCACAGTCTACAGTGTCAACTAGTACAGAATTTTGCCAAGGATTCACGGTTATTAAGTACCAGTTTGAAATGTATGATATAAAACATGGAGAACAAAAATTGTATATTTTTTCCTGGACAACTCGGCTAAAGAATGGAGTGAGGTACAGGAATCAGTCAACATCTACACTGATGGATCAAAAATGGAGGGACCGGTTGACTGAGATGTTGTTTTCCGGAACAGCCACGCCTGATACTATGCTTCCAGCTTCCGAACGGCTGCAGAAGTGGCCATTGCAATATAGATGGTAGAAAATTTTTCTTAGAGGTTTAAAGAGGTTTTTCTAGTTAAAATCCAACGTGCATACTTTATTCAGAATTGAAATAGAATATCGTACACAACTGAGCAAGATGTCGTTTCATTATGAAGTAACCCTATATTGAATACCAGGACATATGGATATACCTAACAATTGCCAAGCAGATGCCCTAGTGAGAGCTGGCTCTGAGTTGCAAGATTATATACTAACACCCCAGGCCAGCCATCCTCTAGCTTCCATAAAGCTAAGATTGAAGCAGCATAATTGCAGCCATCAGTACCTGGCTAGCGGAAGAAACATGCAGGACAACCAGCAAACTTGGTTCACACTTAGCCACAAACGCACCAAACAACTCCTCAACATGAGCCTTGAAACGTTAAGTTTCATCATATCCTTACTGACGGGGCATGATTGGGCATCCCCTTCAATGACTTCTGCCGAAGCTGCAGATCAGATCAGTCCAACACTTTCTGTTCGAATGTCCAGCCGCTATCCAGGAAAAGTAAGCTAAACATGGGCTCCCCCTTCCTGAACAGCCTCGCAGAAGTAGTTAGTTTAAATATTGGCTGCAAAGGCAGCTTCATAAGAGAATTTGAATGGTACCTATCATCCTGTAGTGAAGTTCTAGTGCCGTCATAACCTTTCCGTGGTATCACGGTTTTTTTATCGAAATAACTGTAAAGAAGGCCCTTTACAGTATAATTTGTATAATTCCAAGGAATACACCGAGTGGAAGGATATCGTGGACAATTTTTTCGAATTGTGTTTTGCACCAATGAGAAAAGCAACTTTCAGTTTGCACGTATTTTAGGTTTTTTTTTATCTAAATAACTGATAAGGACCTTCTCATTTGTATGATCCAAAAGCACATGCCGAGAGAAACTATATCATTAACAATTTTTTTTGAATGGAATTTTGTAGCGCTGAGAAAAGCGACTTTAAGTTTGTACATACTCTACGATTTTTTTATCGAAACAACTGTAAAGGACCTTCCTCATTTGTATGATTCCAAAGAGCATGCCGAGAGGATGGATATCATAGACAATTCTTTTTGAATGGAATTTTGTAGCGCTGAGGAAAGTGGCTTTAAGTTTGCACATATTTTAGGGTTTTCTTATTTAAATAACTGCAAAGGCCCTCATTAATTAAAGGACATGCCGAGACAAAAGATATCATTGAATATTTTTTGTTGTATTAGATTTTGCAGCGCCAAGGAAAGTGGTCTCCAGTTCGAAATAATTATAAGGGACCTCCCTAATTTGTATGATCCTAAAAAACGAGAGGAAGAATATCATGGAAATGTTTTTTGAATTGGATTTTGCAGCTGAGCTTACAAAATAAAGGACAAAAGCTTTAGAGCTCATTTTTTGTGAAATTCTCTGTTGACTTGTTACTATTTTATGACTCTCGCATTTTTGGCACTATCGAAGATATTTCAACTATAGACTAAAATATTTTTTGACTAACATTTTCTGTTTATAAATTTATATATTTAATTGCATTTAATGATGTCTTGTGATTTTTGCAATATGTTTGTCGTGTTGTAAGCTGGCAGCTCAAATCTCGTCTGAACATTTTGTACTTTTGGAAAAATGAATGGAGATGATTTTAAGATCGTCAAGCTTCAGAAGAGAGAACGCAGGAAAATCAAATTTATAAATTTCACTGGACATTTTCAATTTAAATAATTTAAGCTTTGACTCTGTATTTTGAATTTTCAGATCCAATAAAACAAAATTAGGTGAATTTATCTTTTGTAAATTTGGCGTTCATAGTTTTTGTTGAGTTTGCGCTGAAAAAAACCAAAACAGAAATTAATCGAAAAAAGGTCCACTGAACCATGCTTTTCTTATGAAATTTCAATCAATCAAAAATAAAAGGACATAATGTAACCTCACCACATTTTCTCTCTCTATCGTTTGCAAATTCATAATTATAATTTCAATTAAGTTTTTTTCAACATACAATGTTGTTGTCAATATTTCTACTAATTTAGAGCGATTTTATTTTTGCATTAATGAATTAATTACAAATGTTTGCTTGATGGCACCCGGTTTATTACTTATCAACTTAAATTCTATGAATTCATGCTTCACATACGTTCGATATATGTTGCATACAAATATACATATATGAATTGTTGCATGCATTCTCGAGACGATTGGCTGTTTACTATTTTTTTTTGTTATTTTATACAAGTGTAAAGCATTGTCTAAAGGCGCCATTATTGTGAAAAATAACGATGGGAGCACAATTTTCGTATTTCTTTATTTTTTTATTTGCTTCAAGTAAAATTTAAATGCTTTCACACAGTTTCAATTGAATTTTCAATTTTCTTTTTTAATTTTATTTATTTACAAGTTCTTTAAAATCAACAACCGGCACCTTTATACATTTTTTAATTTTTTTTGGAATTTGTTGAAACAAATTACATAATTATGTGTCTATACTTAAGTGTGTGTGTGTTTAATTTTTTCACAAATTGTTTTTCAATATGGCAATCGAGAAGAATGATAAATAGCATTAAGGCTATTTCGAAAATGTTTAATTATTCCTGGTTCTACTGCAGCGAGTTGTTTTTTAATATTATTATAATGTTTTAAATAAATGTTATTCTAATAAGCTTTTAAAATGTGACGCCATTCTGGATATACAGTGACCGACAAAAGTCTACATATGACCCCTATTTTTGCTACTTGACGTGCGCCATGACACTAATTGAAAAAGTAATGACAAACAACAACAAAAATCTTTTCTGCAATATAAGCTTTACAAGTTATTCATATTTAACTAAGAAAAAATGCATTGACAAAAGTCAACATACGGCTGGGTAAATCATTCTTTATGCTGTTCGGTTTTATAACAGGATGTACCGTTTATCAATTTTTGACATTGACATTTAGTGCAGTTTCGATAAAGCCGCAGCTGTGACGATGGCTTTTCGTAAGGAAAAAACGAAACGAAAGGAAATCTTTCGAAAGAATAGCCAAATTGTTAAATTTATGTAAATCGACAGTTCAAACAATATTTAACAACTACAAAAGCAGGTTCTCTGTTGAAAACAAGCCGCGCAGTGGTCGACCGAAGAAGCTGGTTCGCAGAGATGTCTTCTTTATTTTGAAAGAATTGAACCAAAACACAAAGTCGAATGTCATAAAATTGGCGAAGGACATAGCAAAACCAGGAGGAACCACGGTTCATCCAAGAACAGTTCAAAGAACTTTAAAAAATAAAGGCTATCACAGCAGAACACTACGGAAAAAAACCCTATAAATGAAAAAAATCGCAAACTTCACTTACAATTTTCCAAAAAGCATCTACACAAAGGACTTGATTTTTGGAACAAGGTTTTATTCACCGATCAATCAAAGTATAACACATTTGGAAGTGACGGTAAAACTCAAGTTTGGAGAAGAAAAAATACGGAAAGGAACCCGATGGCGGTGCCAGTGACAATGTGATGGTTTGGGGTGCTGTTGCAGCGTCGTGTGTAGAAAATTTGGTGTTTATTGATGGTAGATCGTCATCTCTACAAAACCACCATCTTGCAACACAATTCGGGAATCGGTCGATAAGTTGGTTTTGTCAATGCTATTTTTTTAGTTTTCTTTTATGAATAGATTTTTAAGTTATTTAAGTTTATCATGGGTTAAAACCTCCTGGTCTAGTCGACAACTTTCGTATCCTAGTGCGCTTTTGGTTAACGACTTGCTAACACTATTGTTGCACATTAGTGGAGGTTCTTGTTTCCAGGCTTTTGGCCGGTACCATTATTAAATGGGAAGTGTGGTTTCGGCGTGACGGATGCATCAACAAGCCAGCGGTGGTCGTGCTGTCTCGTAACGGATGGCTAATGGCAGCACCTCAAGAGGATGTTATCCGTCACGCCGAAACCACACTTATCAGATTTTTAAGTTTATATTGGAGGAAAGATTTTTTGTCACATGTCAATAAAAATCGATTATAAACAAGACTACATCATTACTATTTCAATCAGTGTCATGGTGCTCGTCAAGCAGCTAAAACAGGGGGGCTGTATGTAGACTTTTGTCGCTTACTGTATATATAAATATATATACGTTTTTTTTCACCGGCTTACATGAATTTTTTGTTTTATGATTAGAATTACAAATTGCTGTTTTATTTGCTTTTGATAACTGGACTTTTTTTAAATATCTGTTTTCTTTGATTTTCTTCCAGAATTCAAATCTAATGTATTTTTGCGAATATGTTTTATTTTGATATCTGTAAATCATGCTACGCCAATAACAGCTTAAAAAATCGGTAAAATAACATGTAATAATGCTGTTGTTCTAATTTTTTACACTTTTCTCTCTTCATTTCTCGCAATTTAACATAAAAATCATTCACGATCTCAATTAAAACATTTAATTTTAATCATAAAACAAGAAAACAAAGCTCTTAATTCGTATAAAACTGTTTTTCTCTCTCTCTCTCTCTCTGTCAATATTTAAATGTTTTTCTCTGTGTTTATTCCTCGATAAGAAATTGTTGGAGAGAATAGAAAAATGGCACAACAACTACACTGCCTTTATTATAATTATCAATATTTATATTATTATAATTATTATTATTATTATTATTTGATTCACCTACTTAAAAGCTTGTATAGCTTTATAATATGTCTCAGAATTTTTTTTAAATTAAGAATATCCATTAAAAATATATTTAACAATAATTGTTACATCACAAAAGCCTCAGTGCATGTTATTCATCTTATTTTCTCCATTTGTTGGTTTTTCTTTTCTTTTCAAATTTATTCTCGATCAAATGATTTCATATTTTTTTTGCCGTTTAACGTATCAAATGACATGCAAGATTTTCAAAATTTTCATGTTTCCTGAAAATCCATGTTTTATTTAATGAAAAAAAACGACGGTTCAGTTTCAAATTATTACGCGATTTTTTTTCCTAGTGGCTAACTAAGATTTTATTAAGTCGATTGATTTGTAAGCACATGTTGATGATTATATGACCATGAGAAAGGGGAGGGAAATAAATTAATGTAAGTACTCACTAATTGGTGAAGTTCTTTTTTGGGGGGCAATTTGAACCTCGATGTTGCTACCATTCTTTGAATTAAAAGTCAGCGAGGATTTTTACAATCCTTTTCAGTGAAGTTTGGTTGAAACACTTTACCAAGCGCACGATCACCAGTAATCGAGACATGTGGATGATGATCCTAATTGTCCCGATGATGACGACCGCAAGTTTGGAAGTGGTGGCATTTGCAAGGGTGGCTGAGATATCTTCGTAAGCGATGGTAATGGTGGCCACCGCAAAAACTCGACTCAGTCGTCATCACGCGAATCGAAGCTGGTAGCATTCCCTTCCGAGGAAAATCCGGACGGTGATAAGCTATCAGGCGGGTAGTAAAAGTTAGATGGGCCAATAACGCTGCCGTTGGTTGGTGTTTGCGAGCGCATTTGCTGCGATGCAGCCGAGCCAGGCAGACCACTTATCTGGTTACCTGGTGCACCCCCTAGCATGTTGCCACCACTATTGCCAACTCCGCCTTTGCCGCCGCTCGATGTTGAGGCTGACACAGCTTGTTGGGCCACTTGAATGTCCTGCAAGTACTGAACTCCTTCGGCCGTTCCTTCGCGACACCATAACTGCCGCATTTCTGCGCGTCGCGTTCTCATCAACATTTTGTATTCGGATATTCGCATTTTCTTTCCATCCACGATACAAGTCCTTTTTGGACGAGGACGATAACGGTAATCAGGATGCTGCTCCATGTGTAGCTTCGATAGTCGTGACTGTTCTTCATAGTAGGGTTGCTTGTCGGCATTTGACATGGCTTTCCAACGTGCACCTAGGATTTTCGAAATGTTCGAGTTGTGCATATCAGGACAAGCCTTAAGGATCTTACGGCGTTCGTCCTTTGCCCAAACCATGAATGCATTCATTGGTCGTTTGATGTGGGGTTTGTTTTGTTCGCGCTCCGCACTGTTGGAGTTGATCGAGTTCCCGCCACTCGCCCCGCTCGCATTCCCTCCACCCGCTCCGTCTCGGCTGAGTCTTGTCTGACGCACCAGACGCACTTTCTCTTCGTCGACTGGGGGCTTATTTTGATGATGGACCAAAGGATCGGCCCATAATCTGCACGCCGACAGAAAATTGGAATCATCGAATTGCGGGGGCTGTTTCGGAACGCCCATCCCGAGTGACCCAGGATAGGGTAAGAAGCTGCGTGGCAATCCTGCCATTCCTGGTATCGAGTTGCAACTGTGCTGCTGCTGTTGCTGATGCGGGGAAACGGAGATAGATGAATTTGAATTGATACCACCCACAGACCCGGCAATAGAAGCCTGCAACGCCCCTAAACTTGGGTTCATGGCAGCAGACAAATTAATAGTAGGTGGTGAATTTGACTTGGGCGAACTATTTGGTGAAGGTTTTGGCTTTGATAAATTTAATGGAGCATCTGGATCGGACGATGCAGGTGACGGTGACGGCAGATGATCTTGTGGCGATGAAGACTTCGTAGATGCTTGGGGCGGTTGGGAATGATGGAGATGATGTGATTGTTGTTGGGATATTATCGATAGGGGTTGCGTGGGTGACGGTGATTGCTGTAAAGGCGGTGAAGCACTTTGGCAACCACTGCTAGCTGCAGGGGTTGACCTAGATGCATTGCCCAATAAACCGACACCGGCCGCAGCAGCAGCTGCTGCGACTTCCCTACCACTAAGTACAGCCTGGATATGGGCTAGATGTTGTTGATTCCATATTGGATCTGGAACGGGGTAAGGTGGTCTCAAAAATGGAAGAAACGGTACCAAAGGATTGGGTTTAGCGGAAAACTGTGCATTGATTTGATTTTGAATCTCTTGAAGACGATGATCATGATGCAAACGTTGTAGGTGTTCATGCTGCAATCTTTCAACGTCAACTGCTTGCGCATTGTCCAGTTGATTCTGGAAGGAAACAAAAAAAATTGATAATGATGCGCAATATATTATGATTGCTAAATTTTGCAAAGAAAATAGCTACACATATAAAAAAAATCAATTACCAAAACAGAACGAAATGTCTTTTTGCGGAAGTTTTACTAAGTTTTGTATTTCTGGTTGCAAAACAAATATGTGATGAAACACGATATGACATTAAAATTTTAAACCAGGGCATAACTTCACTTATATTTAAACATTTTATTCCGTTATTTTCACTATTCATGTATCCCGTAACTATTATAAGATAACCTATGCAGCTGCCACAATTGTCTCAACAAATACCACGTCCTCATCGGCTGTTTCTTAAACTCTACTGGAGCTTTACTGACACAATTACCGACGATGTGTAATTTAATTAATAATTTACGCTTTTCAAGAACGATATCAAAAACAAAAAAAAATTAATAAATTTACGCACTCAAAAGATTCTAAACCCTGAGAATCAACTATACTATAAAACTTCCGATTTTTTCAAAAACATTAATATATGAAAATTGATTGGCAGCACGAAAATTACTTGGTTCAAAACTGGACTAATGAATACCGCTAACTTTCTTGATCCTGTTTTCAAAATTATGTCGTTAAAATTAAATTTCTAACGTTGTCCATCCGTAACTGATTAACAAAACATAGCTTACAGGCCACCTTGCTGTTTTGAGAGATCTTATTAAAAAGGTATGAATGCTATAAGGATTGGGGCAATCATCATCATCGCTTCTTTTGATTTCCATTAAAATATTATAGCATCATTAGCATGATTCGCCCGCTTCAAAAAAGAGGACAAGACCAAGCAGCTAAAGGGGAAACCACCAAATTTTATCGTTGCCGTTGTCATTGTCGACATTATACTAAGCAATCAATTTAAATAATATCTACCATATGGTAGGGTAAATTCACCCTGCATTCAAGTAAGCAAACAACATGGTAAATAGACAATAAAGAACATTGAATGCATCCTGGCATTGTGGAAATTCTCTATCGGTTATAAATGGCGTGTCCTATTCCTTTTGTAAATCGTTTTCCGGGCATTTTAAAGGGAGCCAATGAGCGGATTAATGTAGAAAGAAAGTATTTTGGTTATCCAAATCGTTTAGTATATGATTATGGGCAGGATAAATGTAAAGATTAAAGTGCTAGAAAAAAGTTGAATGCGAAAAAATATGATATAGGACCGTGAAAAACTACAGAAACGAAATATTTTTATAGTAATTAGAGAAGTTTTTTTATTTGATCCAATGGTGCTAATAAATTTTCATCTATGGAAAAATAACACAAACAAATCAATAACATCTTATTATGATACGAATGCCTGACGACATTAATCCTATCTGCACTATCCTTGAATGATCACTGTCTCTTTGAAGCTGTTTGTTTTTTCTTCGTCGTCTTTTGATCAAAATCGAGTGGGTCATCAGTCCTCAAAACAACAAAGTCCTTAAGGTGATTAATAATGTAAATAAAACAATAAATGAAGAGTAACGCGGTACGGTATTACAAAGTAAAAGGAAGCACAAATGAAAATAGGGTTTGCTTGTCATTCGAAATCGAATAATGAGATGGGGATGAAAAACACTTTTGAAATAGCTTCTACGGTTTGTTTCATTTAGCGTTTGAGTTACATTCAGTGCATAAATGGATGGATATTCGGAAAGGATCCTTGTTGTTTTTGTGTGTTCCAGTCATTCATCCATCCATTTATTCATCTATTCGTTTGTTTGTCAAGCCACCATGTATTGATAAAAAGCTAAATAGGGAAAGATAGGAAAAATTTAGAATAACGGAAAATCCTCTAAATAAACAAATTCAGGAAAATCCTTTGATAATATGGTTCTGCTACTGTTCAGTGTATTTGATTCACAAACACAGCATTTTTGTTTCTCTGTTGCTATTGATGGTATTATTACTAAGCCCCTTTTCGCTTCTTGTGCCCAGGCATTTTTCGTTTGCCATGTATGGAAGGTATCTGTTTTATGTATTGTTTATGGTTCGTTTTGTACAATTGTTTGATTGAAAGTGTATGTTTTTCAATTAGTGATTACGGGTATTTCATGAAATCAAAATATGCGTACTTGCACCATTGGATGAGTTTTTCTTTAGCTAGTTAATGCCGATTGCACAATGAAGACGTTAAAAAGATTCTCTGTATGTAAGTATTATATATGTAATAATCATAAATTTGTAAGAATATTTACCGTAGATTTAGCAACTTGAGAAGGCACCAAAATGTAGCAGATATTGGGACTCGACTTTGGTTAATATGGAAAATATTCGTTTAAATTGTTATTAAATGAAAGAATTACAATCTCATCTCAGAAAGCATACTTCAGTCATATAAATCATTTAATTTTCTTTAACCCTCTCGTGCCCGCATCTTCGAAAGTTACGTTACTGCATCGTCAGTCATTAACTTGAGGCTATGTAATAGCCACTAAAAATAAATGTGTGTTTTATTCTTTATTATAACAAAAATAGTTTCTTTTATTTATTTTATTTTGTTTTATTTTAGTTAATTTATTTTTTTTTTTTTATTTTTTTTATTTTGTTTATTTTATTTTATTTCTTGTGCCATGCGTGCCACATGTAACTTCGTCTCTTACGAGGGGCAGCTGATAAGTCAACGGCCCGAGATACTTAGCGATGACTCATCATCTTACTTGTGTTAACACTAATTGTGACACTCCTTGAAAGAATAAATATAACCATCTTTCGATAGTGAGGTCAAAAGAACATTAACTGCTGAAGGAAAAACGTCATCATGTCAGTCGATTTGACTAATTTTGGTAATATTGAACAATGTGCCGTGGTAACGTTCATCGTAAAGAAATGAAAAACGCCGAAAGAATTTTTTGAAGACATGTTTTCAGTTTTTCAGAGATTTGCGCATTATACCGTTGGCAAAAATTGGGCTCGCCTATTTCAACAAGGAAGAAAGAGCGGTGAATATGATCGACGTCCGGGATGCCACCAAAGAAATTTCAGGTTTAAAAGTCTTATGGCGACTGTTTTCTGGGAAATAATCGGCTATTTAAAAATGTCCTCAAAACGTAAAGTGTTATTACAGAAACATTTACTACGATGTTGTCGAATTGAACAACGTGAGGAAATATTTGACTAAACGAGCGACAAATAAAAATATTTGCATATTAGAGTGTGGAGCGTGTGATTGGGGGGTTTGCTGCTTTTCTCTATCAATTATTGTATAAAAATGTTGAATGTTTCGTCAATGTTGCAGGCTTCGGTGAACGCTGATACCATGATCTTCAAACAGGGCAACTGAAATCCCAGCTAATATTTCGTGAATTTGGCTAGCCATTCTCACCGTGGAAGTTACTTCTACATATTTATTCTGATATTTTTAAGTGCCACATTCATCGGCGCCTTTTTCAGAACCGTGAAGTTAGGGTTTTTTAATAGGCACTTCGAATTTTGACAGTTGATAGCGACCATATTGTTCAAGCTACATCTATCAAATTGACTGTCATCTGTCTGGATGAATGGATATGTCAACAAACAAAATCGTCGAATTTGGGTCGATACCAATCCACATGAGATCCAAGAGCGTTCAATGCATCCGGAAAAGTCACTGTTTGGTGTAGATTTTGTGCTGGATTGGTCCATTCTTCTTTAAGAACGACGTTGGTCAGGCCGTCAACGGCGAGGGCTATAGGTCGATAATTACCAACTTCTTTTGGCCTGAATCGGATGATATGGACACCAACAACATGTGGTTTGAACAGGATGGCGCTACGTGCCACACAGCTTATGCCATTTTGAACATTCTGCACGAGCGATTTGAGGGGGGCATGATCATCTCACGTAGAGGTGATGTGAACTGGCCACTGAGATCGAGCAATTTGACCCCGTTAGACTTTTTCTTGTGGAGTTTTCTTAAGTCGCGATCTATGCAAATGAGCCACAAACCACAGCTGCCCTCAAAGTCAACATTATTCATAACATCGGTCAAATTCAGCCTGATTTATGCGGAAAATTGGACACTTCAGATGCGCGCCACCCAGAGAAGCTGCGGCAAACATTTGAACGATGTAATATTCCGTACCTATTGGCACCAATAGGGCTTTCAAACGAATAAAAAATTTTGATGATATTTAACACACACTTTGTTCTATTTAAATTTAAAGAAAAAAATCACTATTGGAAGATCCCATACAAACCACACTCATGAATTTGTTACAATTATTTCAACCCACTGTTTGACGAGCTAAAAGTAGCAATCTTATCGAAGCTGAGCAACCTTTTATGGTTCAATCATTTGAAGCGCATGGTTGTTGCTAAAATTGTTAGAAGCATCATAATGGCTGTTGCTTACAGCCAAAGGATGCAAACACTACAAAGTACTGCAAAGATTGAAGCTTCACGGATACAAGCCATGTCTTCAAGAGGTCAAAGTTTCCTTTGAGCTGATAAGCTTTTATGATGTTCTTTTTTTAAACATGAAAACAAAACACTTGATGTTATTTATAACCTATTAAAAGGATTGAGTTCATTTTAGATTCAGTCGCAACATATCTTCCTAATTGAGTAATGAACAAACGAAGCAAGTTTCTTTGAAACTTTAATTCAATTTTGCGATTTTCTTAAGCAAATTTCAATTAGAAATAGCGATATACTTGGAAAACTTTATATCATAACATAAATGTTGCTATGCAAATGATAAACTTAGTATGTGTGTTTTCAAAATATCACCCTCTTTGCAATCTTTATACATACGCAAGATATTCGGCTGTTTATATGTTATCGACATGCGTTCAAACCATTCTATGCTTTATAAGCGTTTCTTCTGTGTGTAAGAATAAACATTTAATTCAGAAACTTTCGTATGATCTGCTCTTGTTTCACTTCCTAACTAACGAAGCTTATGAACCTAATATGAATAATATAGTTCCAATCTGAAGATAGCTTGTCGTTGATGAGCTATACGCAACGCAATCTTAAACTGTAGGGATTTTCCAATATCGAAAGGGACACATCCTAAAAGACAATTTTGCATGAAAATTTCACGCTGTTAACTCGCTACCTTCCCACTCTACGATGCCTCCTTACCTCCTTACCTCTTGGGGAGGAATTTGAGACATTTGAAGAACTTATCTGAAGGTAAATTGTTTTGCTGTGAAACGCCCTTCTTAGAAAATTCGGGAATGATTATTCGTCTCTTTCCGTTAAACCCTTTATTTATTCCGGGTGAAGAGAAACAACTCTCGCAAGTCTAGCAAAACTTTCCAAGAGTCTACATAACTTTCTCGTCATTTTCTTAATTAGCTAAATATTTTCCCCGAAAGGAAGTCGACAGTGTAGAGCGAGCATGCCTTAAACTCTGTCTTTTATCGAGTGGTAAAATTGACTATTTGAAAGCTGTGTGTTTCCATCAAAGGACATACACAATTCACGTGCAAAGGCAACACGCATAACGGATGTGTACATTAATTTTGCACCATCATCATCGTCATCATCGCTAGCAGCAACAAACCCCTGGTGACATCATCACTATCGCTACTACCATCACTATTATCATCCTCACAAATTGTCCTTGTTGAGGGGCAAAGTGTTTCTGGCTTCATGCTAATCACGACACTGATTATAATTTTCTCGGCGTTACATATTTCATTCAGTTTTTGGGATGTTCTTAATGCGTATGAGGTGATATGTTCAAAGTGTCTACTCTGCCAAAGATTCTTATCTGGAAAAAGGATAAAAGAGGAGCGAATCATGCCGATATTATCAAATAGCTACCACCATAGCGGCCATTGTACTTCATTACAATGAGTACACGCAAATCTCTTTTGATTTGGCTGTTCTGTGCACTATCGCCGTTACGATGGTTCACTCAGATACAGCAGTGATTTTACATTAATATCCTTTGCCTATATTATAATATGTTGAAAATATTTGAAGTGGTTATAATCCGTATTACGTTTAGTTCAGTAAGGGATGATGGGCACTGTAATTTGTGCCGCAAACTATGGCTGCATTCGAGTTTTTCTTTCATTTTTACAGCATGATATATGAATATTTCGCTTCATACATATATTTTTAATGTACTAAATTATAATATCAACTCATCTATTTTTTGGTTCAACTAAAAGTTTGACTTCAATTTATTTTGAAGGACAGCTAAAAGATGCTAGACGTTTTCGTCTTTTTTTGAAAATAACGTTCTTATAACCCATAAATCTGGATGCTAATGAGTTTATTTGTGAGAAAGAGTTCAAGCGTTCCTTCCCGCCAAGATATTACGATTTTCGACCGCCACCAATTGATGATTCATTTTGAATATCTGACTTTGTCATCTTGACGTTTTGATTTATCTTCAAGTCGGTTCCTTTTTTGGTTTTGTTTTTGCTGTAATACAGGTGCGTGTAATTGCAAAACCACGAGAAAAATGAATTCCAGACAGTAATTTTTTTTCAAGTATTGCCTCTGAAATTCTTCTCAATTCGAATTTGATGCATAAGTAATTTCAGGCGCGAAAATTGGTTGGTTCCCAAAATTAAACAATCCGTTCCTCTTTGCGGTCGAGTGCCGAGATAGATTACCATCTCCGCGACCAGTTGCTGCTCTGGAGGATTATTGTGCGCGTAACAAAGTAAACTATCGTTCGAATTCATTTATTTTAGGATCCTGATCCTGACAACAGTGATGGATTCAGCCAAAAGCTCCTCGTGGTGAAAATTTCAGGGCACTTAAACTCAGATTAAAATAAGGAAGTTTGAAGAAAAGTCATCGGCTGAAAGAAATATAGCCGAAAATTTCAACCTTTAAAATTTTTATTGAAACATATTTGCCATGAGTGTTCGTTTTGGTTTATTGCTTAGTTGATCAGTTGCTTTAGTTTCGATTTGCTTTAAAATTTTCTGTCTAAAGTGCAGAATAGCAATACTATTTACTCCTTCTTTTTCCATAGATTTTTTTGAATTATTGACTTGCTTTAAAACAGCAAATGATGTTTTTGGACACCGTAGATAAAAAATTCAATAAAATTTTAACATTCGAAAATGTACAAGATGTTTCTTTGGTGGCTCAATAGACGTCTAGCGTGGCCACGAAATCTTTCATTTATACATACCGTGACTTCTATTTATAAGCTCAAGTTTTAAAAAAAAAGTGACGAGACATTAAAAGAACAACATGTGAGTAGCCTGCGTCGAAATTTTAAGGTCTACAACACGCCCGCAGCACACCCTTGGAACACGTCCCTAGCACACCGAAGAGGAAATGTTGTGCCGCGGCATTCCTGCAGCACGTTTGCACCGCATATACACTTGAATTTAATTTTTCTTAAAGTCCACAGCAAGTTGAAACAATGCCGCTGAATTTCTGCACTACGTCCACACCACGTCCCCACCACATCTTTAAAACTACAATGACAAAACGATTTTTATCCGAATTTCACGATATAAGTTCGGATGTGCTGCGGCCGAATAAACAAACAATATCTAGATCTTCGTTCGCGTTGACAGTATGTTAGTTGTGTTCATATTCTGCAATGAGGTTCGATCGTGAGTTTCAGCAAGTAGCTTAAATTTTTCATTTGATTTTTCGTTTATCAATTATCTCCATGACTTATTAGGTTGGGACGATCGATACCTTCTCGAAGTGAATCTATTCAATGATTGATACTGTTATTATTTTCACAGGCACATATTATTTTTTTTAACATTCAGAATGCAACTTTACTTTGGCTCGAATTCATTTGCTGTGTGAAGGTTTCGCTATTGGGGATCGAACCTCAGACTCCTATGCTGGAATTAAAAACCAACCGACATGCTGCCGAAAGCGTTCGATCGAGCGATGAATCTGTGCAGACCTGCGGCAATTCGAAAATCTCGAGTCAAACACTTCATTGTATCATGTAAGATATTAATTGAATTGGCTTTGATGTTTTCCCTTCTTCGATATCGAATAGAAATCTCCTGATAAATCAATTGCCTGTTTTTAAGCATCTTTCAAATTCTTCTCCGATATTATTGATTAGATTTTCTAGTTGCTTCTGAAAGATGGATTCGTTTACACTGCACTTATTGCGCTAATATATTTTTTGCCAAATATTACTCAAAATAATGTTTCTTATTTGCATATTTTCTTCAAAAGTGAAGCTGCCTCCATTATGGGCACTATGTTATCGTCTTCTGAATTACGAATCTCTGTCAATGTTTCTCTTATATGGGTGAGACCAATTTCAGTTTAAGATTCTTTACTTTTTGCTCTCTCTGACTATGTTGTAAAAGAATTTTTTCACCGAGACGAAATGTTTACAAATTTTAAGTTTGCTGGTTTAAATTTTCCAGCGATGAAAAATAAAGGTGGAAAAATTCTACACATACATAAAATATCAAATTTCAGCGCTTCAATTTGCTGCAATGAAATTCTAAATAAATTGGAGGAAGGAATAAAAACCGCGGATACATTCTTTGATACATGGCTGCAAACCTGAAGACATCTCTGACATATTAGCAGCATTATCAAATGAATATTATCGAATGCGTTTAATATCCATTGCAAATTCTATTAAAGTTTGCAACTGTTTTGACTCCAAACATGTAAACGACATACCTTTCTTTTTACTTAGTTCAAATATTATCAAACTGAATGCCCTGCATTTGTGGATCCTTTACAATTTTGTAACAATCTTGCATTTTAAAAATATTAATGGAATTGTATTTACGAATGCACCAAATTTATAAATATCAATATATTTTCAAATATTTGTTTCCAACTTCTACACTCAATTTTTTTTCAGTGAAGGATACAAAACGATTTATTGACATCTTAACGAAGCATTTTCCATCATGCTTCAAATTACATATTTTTCTTCTAATTCAAGATACATCGTCGGAAAACATACATAACAATCCAGTAATATGAATTCACATTGATTTTAGTCCTTCCCATTCGTGATCCAACCAAAACGTATGAACCAATAAGACAAAAACCTTAAGACAAGACGAACAAATCATGAGCAGAAATCATGGGAGGAGAAGAAGCAAAATATCACATGGATGATAGGAGAAAACTAACGTATGAAATGGTGTTACTGTACCCATATAAATACCCCTTTTATATTTTATACATATACATGAGTACCAGTTTTCTTACTCATATGTATATGCAATGTTAGATGTCTGCTTCTTAATTTTTTTCACAACAGAAATGGAGCTCGGGGGTTTCTTTGTTAGGTAACTTTCATATCATATGTTTTCATGCATTAAAACTGTCGAACAATGTGAACAAAGGACTCTACTGTTTTCTTGTTCCAATTGATTTCTTTTAAAATTGTACTCACATAAGTGCAAGTCAATTTCTAAAGTAAAAATGGTTCAATGGTGCGGACTAATCCCATCGAAATGAGTAAAAACTAAATTTTCAAATGTGAAATTTCATAGATGAGAACGCTTACGTAAACTAAATCCAGTACAGTAAAATATATTTCCATGAAAAAAAAACTTTGCGAAAAACTAGCAGTGTAATAAGTATATAAATGTAGAATAGGTGAACAGTGAGACAATCCTCAAGTTCCTCCCAGTTTATATAGACATGTCTATTCACAATTCTCTAGACAACTACTACGGGATTCTAGTCAGCTTGTTCTTTGTATTGCTGACCAAGTCTCACCAAAAACAAAAAAAAAACACTAAGCGCTTCAACCAATAACAACGAAAAAAGAAGTAGCATAGATGCTGGGAAGCAAGTCAGAGCGATGAGCTCACACAGTTCTATATAAAGCCATTGAAAATCGAGAAATATATAAACAAAAGAATGAACTCGACGCTTTTGTCCTTTGCTCTACCGTGTATCTGGGTAAAATAGAGCTAATAGAAAGTTTCACTTAAAATCCTTTCACAAAAGCGATACATAGAAAACAGTATATCATTTCGAACAGCATCCTTTTGTGGTCTTCAACAACAGTGTAAAAAGGAAGGTCTAGCAGCAATACTATGCATCCATCTAGTATACAGGACTATCGACAAAGAGTCGACACAAAGTATTCTCCTCCTTCTTCCATACTTGGTGTAGAGAATAGAAAAGTTGGCTCCTTTTTCCCAATGTTTTTGCAACGAGTAGAAAGTAATCTATTCGGGCAACCACCAATCGCAATATAATAATCGACGGAGCAGCCCTGGATAGGATGGGATGGAAAGAGAAAGCGCGAAGCATATTGTCTGCATAACGATTCAAGGATCTACCACTGGGAGTCGAAACGGGAAACAGGAGACGATGCGATTGTACAGGGCGCTTGAAGTGTGCTCCATTGAACGTGAAAGAGATAACCAACCAACCAACCAACATACAAGACGCATCTCATATTGTATGGAAGGAGCTTCTTACTATTCCATTTGACTATTGTTCGTAGCTTAAGCGAATCGCTGTGAGCGCACAAGGACATAAGCAAGAACAAGATAGCATGCCATAGATGTACATCCGAACTAAAGCTGAAAGAAAACACTAGAAACAAAAAAACAACAGCATGTTCAGTGTACAATCGCGCAGAACCATCTCCCGACCGTTTTGTTATGCTTTCCACTTTCAGAACATGAAAGGACATCGCCTCTATTTTCCCACAAAGCATAGCAGCCAGCATCATCTGCATCTACATAAAGTTCCCCATCCAGAGCCACCCATAACTGCTCCCGTTCTGGAATTATTGTGAACCTTTTCACTCGAAAAGGTAGAAAAGTGGATAACTTCTGTTTTGTATCTTTTTTTTGTTCAGCTTTCTGCTGTTTGTGAACGGATATATTGCATGAATTGAAGGTGATAGGTGTGTCGAAGTAGTAAAGGATTATGTAGAAAATATATTTTATTATGGCAATCTCCGAGTTCATGTCAAATATATATTTTCTTTTCAATTTTTCTGTCTTCAACTTCAGCATAATAGTTTTCATTTAATATTTTTAACACAAGAAATTGTATTATTTTAGTCCTTATGAAATAGAGAATAGAAAAATGTTCTTCTCTTCTCAATAGACATTATACGGTCAGTAATTCGACACAGTAAAAGTTATGGCGATAACCTCGGCAAGGACGATTGTTGGACTCACAAGAAATGTCATGTTGTGCAAAAAACCAATGCATTCTAGAAAAAGTGTGGTAAATTTATCTAAAGATTTTTCGAAGAAAAACATGACGAAACAGGGATTCGATGAAAATGGCTGCTGGTGCCTATATTTTTCTGAATCTGCTAAACGAATTTAAAGTGTTAGGAAGCAGCACTTGAAAGTTTAAGTTTTTAAAAAAACTGATGAAAATTTGCTCCAAGCCCGAATGCTGACAACTTGATCCGATATATTCTGAAATATAATCGTAGGACTTTGGACCACAAACAAAACAATTGGAGATGGCATAGACTACTCTAACTTGTTGGAAGTGCTTTCAACGGATGTGGAAGTGCTATTTTAAATTGCAATACAAAAATATAAATAAAGTTGTCGCAACTTCTTCGGCAACCAAAAAGGCTCTTAAAATAAATTTGCGTCGATTCCCAGCTTGACTTAGGTGCAAAAAACTAAGAAAAGTTTCTTCCAAATAAAAGATATGTGTCGTGTTTCTGCATAAATATTCAGATTTCGATAAAGAAAACTAATTTTTAAATAATAAAATTAGCAGGTTCAGGTACCGCTTATATGTATTTGTCCACCCAGATATTTTGAAATTTTCCGTATTAATAGGCGTTCTTTTGATTTAATTATATTTTTTGTTAATGCTGAAATCGTGTTTGTTTGAAAATGTTGTAGGTGTTTTTATAAAATCTACCATATGTTTTTGAAAAACGATAAATGGGTTCTCAATGCAAATGACCTGGTAATCGAAGTTTTCAGGGTTCTCTTTTATTATCGGATGAAGGTACTAGGATGTATTTAGGAGTGCGTTGAATTTTAAGTTAATCTTTTTAACTGCGAAGAAAATATAATTGAAAATTTATGCTGTCGGCGGACTTGTATTTTTTCAAACTTCTATTTAGCGATTGTTTCGTATGCTAAAGACAAAAGGACTTTCAACTGAAATACGCACTACGATAATTGCGCATCATATATGGCAAAAGCAATAGTCAAATTTCGCGGGAACTGAAAATCCCGAAGAGAACAGTAGACTACAACGTAAACAAATTTCAAACTTCTGGAAGTGTCAGAAATAAAAAACGGTGTGGAAGACCCAGGACCACGACGAAAGATAGGAAGATAACGATTGCCAACAAACGTCACAGACGTCTTACTGCTCCAGAAATAGCCGCTGAAGTGAATGTATGGTGATCTGAGCCCCTAAGTGTGTCAACCGTCAAACGAAGGCTTCAGGAAGCAGACCTTCATGACCGTGTTGCGGTCAAAAAAACCATTTTTACATGCCAGAAATAAGAAGAAGAGATTGGAATGGGCGAAACAACACAAAAATTGGACACCCGAAGATTGGACACAGAAGTGTTGTGGAGTGACGAATCGAAAGCCGAAGTTTTTGGCTTCAGGCGCAGAGCATTTGTGCGGAGGTCAGCAGAAGAACGGGCATTGGACCAATGTTTGGTGCCTACCATCAAACATGCGGGTGGCTCTGTTATGGTATTGGATTGTTTTGGTGGAGGTAGGATTGGTAATATTTGCCGAATCCAAGGCGTAATGAGGAATGAGCACTATCGGGAGTTACTTGAAACTGAAATGCTGCCATCTGGACTGCGCATTTTTCAAAATAAATTCACATTTCAGCACGACAATAACCCGAAACATGCCTCTAGGTTTTGTAAGGTCTATTTGGAGAAGCTATCAGCAGAAGGACTGCTTAATGTAATGGTTTGGCCATCGCAGTCTCCTGATCTCAACCCAATTGAGCTCTAATGGGATGAACACGATAGAAACGTCCGAAATGTTTGTCCAGTGTTGACCGAACATTTGTGGCAGTCAGCTACAGTCAGAATGGAGTACAATTTCAGAAGAAACTTTGAATAAATTGCTAAGTAGAATGCCGAAACTATGTGAAGCAGTAATTAAAAATAAGGGTGGACACATTGATAAGTCTAAAATTCAGAAAGATATATTTTGTATTTTTTCTACCTAATTTGTGCTTAGAATTAAATAAAGAATAAATTCTATTCATCAAAAGTTTTAACTTTATTTCCTGATCCCGAATACACCACTTTTTCAGGGTGGGCAAATACATATGAGCGGTATTTTATATGCATGCCATTACGTACCTTTGATAATTCGAAATACTATATGTATGTAGGTATGTATATGTAATACAAAACAGCACAAACTCGATCAATAATTCAAGCACCAATCAAACACGAAGTTCTTTCAAAATATGTATGTATATATGTAAGAATGTTATCAAAAACACCTCAACACAACCTTGGTCTGTAATGTATTGTATGAAAGCCAGAAACGAAAGCTATTTTACGAAAATTGCGCTCACAAATTTTGGAAGTTCCCTTTTGCCAGGGGAAAAGTTTTCTTATGAGCAAACATCTGTTCTATGAAAACGACGACGTAATTTCAAGTGTTTGGTATCAGAGTAATGTACGACGTAAGTCGAAAAAAACGTATAACAAGGGAAGTAGTAAGTGACGTACCTTCGAACCGGGTTTTCTATGGGTGGGAACCACTTTTTCAATCACATCCAATCGGTGCAGGTTGGGTCTTGGTGTACTAGGTTACAAGGGGTTTTGATAGGGAATCAGTGCCATTTTGAGTGTGGGGTACGGTCGCGTGGTGGCGTCGATTTGTTGTTTGTTAGGGGGGTGTTGCGTAAGTCATAGGATTACTGTACTTCCTCCCTCATCATTTAAAATACTTTTTATTTTTATATGCAATTAAACAGCAATTATTGACTGCATATCCAATGTTTTTCAAGACCAACTGCAAGAGAAGAAATAATTATTGATGTAAAATCGTGAAAAAATACAAATTCAGTGATTATGCCGCAGCCACGGAAATTTTGAACGCAACTATTCAAAATGGTCATCACGCGACAAAATCTCTTCAGTCGGCGTAGTAACAAAAACTGCATTCATTTTCGCTAGCGCTCTATTGTCCTTCATGCGCCAATATGAAAATAACAAATAACGTAGAAATGAATGATAACCTGCAACCCTCCCCTTCCTCCCGCTTCCCAGTTTTCCGCGTGAATATTTAATAAACCCTCCCTAATCCTCATGTATTCAATGAACGCTTCCGTGGATGATACGATTATTATTAACTCATTTCAATTACTATTTTATTATTATTATTATTATTATTATTATTATTATTGTGTTTAATATTTTTAATATTTATGTAAATATTAGTGGGGAGTTGACCGTATGGACCTCAAGGGTCGCACACCACGGCTTGTTAATTTGGAATTCGACTATCACATTCAACAAATATTTCATAGGAGAAGTATATTAATCCAATGTATTTGTATTCCGAAAACCAAATAATCAAATCCAATATTTTTAGATTGGAGAAACAAGCTGCTTTCGGCCTCCCTCTTCTTTTAAATCGATCGCAAGGTATTTATAAAGGCTCACCACAAAAATGCACTCTTTCGTCTGTAAACCATCAATCCCTAGTCGCCTAACAAAAACCAAATTCCATATTTCCATGTTATTCTTATGAAATATAAAAAGAGAATATTTCTATCAATCGAATCAGCATTAAGTGAACTCTTTATTTAGACAACAACTTCATAACAGACAGATACTGATTCGTTGGATTCCAGATCGATAGATTCGAAACAACTGTTTTTAGAAATTCCTTTTTGGAAACGACGCGCCTATGAGAATAGGATCACACACACATTTCATGATGAAATTTATCGTATGTTTTCCCATTTCGAAAGATACACATTTGAATTCTCCACTAATATTTATTAGATAGTTGATCCAGCTTGAAATCTCACGTTTATGACTGATATGCCTTTTAGCGTTGTCACAACAAAAATATTCAATTTTTTTTCTCCCGAAACGTATTCAATATTTCATTATGATGTTCTAATTTTAGTTTGGTTCAGCGGTCACAGGTTAGAATTGGATCCAGATTGAACGTAAGTTTGATTAATTGAAATGAACTAGATCAATGATTGCAATCAAAATACATTGTATGATATATATGTGATGGCTTAGCAGAGGATTGAATCAGTTTTTATTCTTTGGCGTGCTACACTTAAAATAAATGTATAAAAAAGCAGAGAACAATTAATGACAAGCAGCTGCAGTTTCTAAATTTGAAAATTTTGAAGTATTTTAGAGAAAAATCTTTGCAAATTTTATTATATGCCCCAAGGCGATAATTTGCTGGTGCTCCTGAAACTCTCTCAATAGACAAAAATGTTAAACTATTTTTGCATTGGGCTATGCCTATAAAATCTATTCTGTCTGAATAGACTAGGGCGGAGACCTGGGCGGCTGCGGATTCAGTCGGTGGAAGCACGGTTAAACCATATTGAATCCGCAGCCGCCCGGCACTGTTTTATGCTTCAAATTTTAACGGTCGAAGCTCCAATCCTCTAAGCCCCATCTTAATAAGAAAGTGGAACACCACCATATCTCAGAAGGGGGATTATCTTTCAAGCGCCACATCTTCTTTATTTTCACGTTTAACGCGAAATAATCTTGGATATTTTTCTTAGACAATTTTGTCACAAGTCGTTTGCGGTATTGGTTGTTTTAATCACTGTTCATTGGCGAGAGTTATTGCATCGCAAAGGACAGAAAGTCAAGTGAAAAACGGGCTTTTAGGCCAAATAATCGGCTTCCGTTGGAAAATCCCCATTGCAAAACTCACGAAGCATTTTGGTTGCCAGGCAGATTTTCAATGCATTGTGTAGCATGTCTTCCTATGAGCTTAAATTAAACTTTCTGGGATCGCAGCGCCAATCCTCTGGGCTCCATTTTGAAAACGAAAAAACGTCGGACACCCCTGCATCTCCGAAACCATGGCTTCTACAAAAAAGTAATATGGCAAGCTTGTGTAGAATTTGATTTTCAGCAAGTTGTCCATACATAAATTTCACGTGATATCAATAATTAAAAAGTTACAAGCCTAAAACGACCTCCAAAAGGGGGCGAATATCTTTCGAGCGCCACAACTGCACTTTAGCCCCAAAACACATTGGAAATAACTTTCAGGCAATTTTGTCGCAATTCGTTTGCAGTATTGATTGTTTTGATCGCTGTACATTGGCAGGAGGTCATATTAAACTTTTTGTAGGAGCCATAATTTCGGAGTCATTCCCATACCCACATTTTTCGTTTTCATGGAGCTACGACCTCAGAAACTTGAACTTCGGTCACATATTGCAATAAAAATTTATCTACCACCCCAAAATGCACGGTCAAACTCACATTTCAGATTCATGCTGTACCGAATTTTTGAGCTTCTTTAACTAGCCAATTGCTTCTCAGGGACGGTTTGTTGTTAAAATGATGCCTTAATTAGTGGTCTTGCTGCGCATGGTTGAGAGTGCGTCTGAATCCACCGAAATCTTACTTTATTGTACAAAATATGAAAGCGGATAAATGCAGAAACCATTTCGATCCAAAATAAATACATATGGTTCTACCTTCCACCCTTACATTCTTGAAATTATGCTCGTAACATATTCATTAACTTAGCAGAAATGCATCAAATATACCCACATCCCTAGCATTTCCGGATTCCGAATAAAGTTTCATACGAAATCGACATTATGCAATTTTAAGAGGAATTATCCTTGTTTACGCTTATGAGTTCCAGTTTACTACTATTGAAATTAAAGCAATTCAAACATGCAAAATAATTTTGATAATTCCTATTGATATCTATCATCAGGCAAAAAGGCATCATTTTAAAGATTTAAAAGTCTCATGAAACACATATGTACATACACAACATCAACTCCAAAGGAAATTAAGCTCTGAGAAAGGGACTATTGGAATAATTCCTTTCGTCCCCACAATAGTGACAATGTGTAAAATGACAACAAAAACGAAGAATTGAAGGGTGAAGGCTAAGGAGACATCTATTAAAAATTCATTGATCATTCCCAACAAGTGGTGGTATAGCAATGCGACTTTATTGCGTGTTCATTCATCGTTTGTTTTCCTTTTTGATTCACATAAGGGTAGATTCCCTTTAGGGTGCAGTAAATACACTCTTAATGGTTTAGCAACAAAAAAAGGCTGTTGTTGGACATAAAGCATTGGCTTTTCTTCAATGATATTTAAGGTTGTTTTTTTCGTAAGGATACTAGTAGTAGGGATTTGAATTTACCTTTTTTCTTCTTACGTCGAATAGAATCGAAGTGGTCAATCTATAATTTCAAATATTGAACACTAAGCTTATATTTGTGTAAACTATTTTGGATAGAATTTTGTTTATTGCATTTAGATCAGCAGGTGATTAAAATTTTTCACCAGATTTTTGTTTATTCTTCAGTAAATTATTATTATTTAGTATTAATTAACACATTGTTACAATATTTTTTAAAGAGTTAAAATAATTGAACGGATGGATGAAAATAGGAAGTGAAAAAGTGTCATAAGCTTAAACAGCTGAAAAAAATATAAAAATACGCAAATTTTGCGAATGGTATAATTTTCATTTCAATTTTAATACATATGAAATTCTTGGCATAGTCCCGCAAGAAACACACCCTTGTTAGAGCCTCAAGTGAAGAAGTCATATATACATCAAACAAGTCGAAATCCATTGCTTGGTGATCAGAAGGTCATTTTTATATCTTGTATTTGCTAGTGTTCAAAGACTTTGGTATTTTCTTTGAGCAGCTAGCCTTAAGTCTGTCTTTCTTACTTTTTTATCACTGCAGGATACCACGGTACAATGATTTAGTTGAAAACTGCCACACTACTCTTCAAAAGATTGCCACTCTTTAGCCCCCTTTAAGTTAAATGTTAAACAGCACTACAAAGAATCTGCAAGCAAACTGTGACCATTGAAAGGAACCAATAGAATCACCAGGAACACTTGTTTCCATTGAGCTGTGAACATATCAAGCAACTCCTTAACATACATACGTCAGGATATCGTAACGACTTTTCTCGCAGTCCAAAGGCCGAGAGAAGAGGAAAAACGATCCAGCCTTTCCTGTGTGGATGCTCAGCACTTTCTAGAAGAAACTTTAGGGTCCCGCTCCGCGGAAAGTCTAACGAAAAACTGGCGTTGAAACTAGGAACAAGGTCAGCTTCAAAAAGGAACATGTCACAATTATGATATATTTCTAGTTGGTTTGAAAATTTGTTAAAGTTTTTCTATGAGTTATATCTAAGAATTTACTGCTCCTAGGACTCAAAATTTACGGACTGCCACTAATGTGGATGCTATAAGAGAAAATTAAGTATAAATTCTTCCTTTAAATGTCGTAGTTTTTGAAAAGAAAAAAAGAAGATCTCACAATAAGAGTAGTAGATTAGCCGAAAATTCAACTTAACAAAAAAATGTTGTAAAACTTCTACTATATTAATAGATTCGCAACTTTGTACATTATTTCTTCCTAGCTCAACTATACACCAAGTCACAAAAAATATGCCCCTCTATTAAAAGGGCTGTGCATGAAATTTGAACAAGTTTTCTTTTATTAAAATATTTATTAGAACGTTTTGAATCTTTATACAATTAAATTTCGACCTTGAAATTTATTTTTCAACCATGGTGACAAAATGGTGACGATAATGGAGCCCTTTTAAAAACTGGTAGACAAACTATCTCGAGTCATGTATGTGTAAAACAAAAAATTGTAACGGCATTTTGAAATATAAGTAAGTAAATATAGTCGAAACTAGAATTAAACATTTCGGGTAGAAAGAACAAGCAAGATGGCGGACTTTTTATTTTTAAACTCATTTCGCAATCAAAATTGTTTCAAAAAAAAATTTAAAAAAAATTAAATACATACAAAAATTCCGATTCTAGTTCAGACTGAAACCGTATAACTCAAAATTTCAGCCCAATCGGTCAAATAGATTTTTCAAAATCGTGTGAACCACATCCAAAAGCCTTGTTTTGAGAAAAACGCGTTAAAAATTGAAACACTTGCAGAGCGCGCTCACACATCTTGTTTATCTCTATCGCATATATTTCTGGACTTCGCCGAAGGAGCTTGTATACTTATTCTATACATATAAAGTACCTAAAAACGATGTTTTCGGAAAATCGAATTTTTGGCAAAGTAAACCTAGACTGTCTTAGTTGGGGTAGGGGTGTTTATTTTTTTTGAATAATTGTCGTCGTTCTGTGTTCGATCCCTGAAGCGTATTGGTTTTTTTAATTGTGGATGTAATTAGTTTCAGATAAATCAGCAATTTTCAACTACAAATACATTTGTTTTTAGAAATCAGAAAATTATTCGATCATTTAGATATTTTAATTATACTAAAAACTCATTGTTGAACGGATGAATTATTAAAAACTGTTGTAATCGAAGTAAAATCCTAGCTAATGCTAGGATCATCCCTTGTTTCTAGAATCAATTCTGCGTCCTCTTCATGTCTCATAGCCAACTCGGGAAAAAACAATAAACCAGAGTGGCGCCCAACGTGGGTAGCCATGAATGCTATGGTGTTGGGTAATTGTGGCATAAAGTAGATACTAGGTACGTAATTGTTTAACAGTTCCATAATTTCGGGTTGCTGTGCTCGAAGCGGAATCTATGCCGGATGGCCATATAGTCATATAGCTCAACATATAGTCCTTGTAAGTCAATTTTAAGTATCTAAATTTAAAGAAATTGGGTATGTGGCGCAACACTTCTTGAGCTTCTTTTAGATGCATATCTTGACTATGTGTAACTAAATTTTAAGCAACAAAAATTTAAAAAAACATTTAATTTTTTTCGTAAAAAAGGTCACATTTTCGATTTTTTGATATTTTTTTAAAACATTGTAAACTTTAAAAATTAGTTATAAAACCTATTCGGATGTTAAAAAGTAACTTGCCACGAACTGCCATGAAAACTTTAAATAAGAATATGCAATCGTTAATTTTTTATAATGAAATTTCCGTTGGGGTACAGATTAACCCAGTGTACCAAACATGTTACACCAGAGAAGCGTGTCAAACAAGGGTTAAATTTTAGTGTCAACATTTAACATGCGTAAATGATGATTCTTCCGTGCATCCTCATTTTATTATGTGAAATTGAATCATTGTGAGGACAGCAAACTTCCCTTTATTCACCATTTTAATCGTCCGCGGGGTATTTTCCGTTTTCCTGCGTTTTTGCCGGGCGCACATCAATGTATTAAATTGATTCGACATTTTCTAACGTATAGTATTGTCATTGTCATGAATTTGATCCTGCCTTGAATTACCCTTGACTCGACACCTTCAGACACTGTGTGATCTTTCAGAAAGACTTCTTCAGCGTTATGGATGGACCACACCATTATATTGATGCTATGCTAAAATTTTAGCATTGTCGCGAAGTCTACCATTGTTTGTTATGATTGCAAACTGAGGGATCAAATAGATGTTTATGAGGACGAAAAAAATGGAGCTGTGTTTCAGCTATAAAGTCGAATGGACGAAATCGGTGTAACGAGAGAATTTTGAGATTCCTCTTGATAGGCGAATCGTTACAAAAATGGTCTCACTTTCGTCTCTCTCGTCTATAAAATATTTTAGAGAATCAATTTGGAGACAAATATATTAACCGAATTTAATGCACTTGTTGCTTTGTAAAGCTAATTCTGCACTTTGTAATATCAGCTTTAAATTTAAAAAAAAAAGTATAAAAATTCTGCGAAATACCTTCAAAGACTTCCTAATTTTCACACTGATGTAAGGCAGAGAAACTGCAATTGGCAGTCATGCACATGCAAAATCAGACACTAATTCTTTGGGGGAAAATAAGAATTGTATGAAGAACTGCAAAGGACAAATGCTTGACTTTATATATTTGAGCAGTCTGGCCTAGCTCAGACTTGGATCCATCATTGCTGCTTCGTTTGAAATCGAAACGTGCCAAACGTATAATAGAAATATTGTGGCGTGATACATTTTTGCTACTTTATCGCAAATTAAGAGATTCAACAATGCGTATTACACTTTGACGACGGCTGCTTTCTACAAGATACCTTAGTAGAACCACATCCGTTTTATGCGACAGAGAGCAGTAAGTGAAAGGAAATGTTTGTAAAGGAATAATAATGAACATTTACACCTTCTTGAGTTTAAAGGGTTATTTTTTTGATGTGTACTTAGTGTTGGTTCTTCTCTTCCTGTAAATTCTGTTCACATTGAAGTGTTGTCGAGCACAAAGCAAACGTTAAGGGATTCAAAAATGTTCGTAACGTGCCAACAGCTTTACCGTCAAAACACAATTGTAATTTATTTTATATTTGTTTTTCTTACTAGCGAACACAGTTTTAAGGGAGGCAACGAGCAACTGGACGACTCGTATACTCATATATAAATGTTCATGATGTAGATTCGCAAAGAATTTGACTTGGTTAGGGTGAAACTTGCTGGTATCGACATGTGGAAGAAACGATTTTTAGCCTCATACATATAAGTTTCATAGAGGATTGCATCAAAACGAGCTTTAAATATAAAACAAAACGCTATAATTCAAAAAATCATCAAATATAAGAAAAATTCAAACCCTCTAATAAAAGGAACTATAAACGTAGTGCAAGTGTAGCACAGCCCTTATGAAAAAAGAAACAACGATTACGGAATCAATTCATCTTATATGTCCGCCTTTCGGTGAAGTTATTGAAGGATATTGCCCTATTCTGTTATGTCCTTAGAAGAAGAAAATAAAAAAAGTCAACATTGTGACAATATTTTATATTCTTGAAACGATAAAACGTTAAACCACAAAGGAAAAATACTGAAAATAACACTACACGTCGTCACACGTGTAAAAAGCAAAAAAATAGGATTTTTTTCATTTTTCTTCCTTGTTCTCCTAGGAATGAATATCCATAGCAGAACTTCATGAATATCTCATCAATCATTTATGCTCGCTTGTTTTACACAATGCAGTCGCGTGCTTCATTTCAGCATTTGCTTTTCTTTACTTTCACATTCACGCTTGCATATTGCTTGTCCATACGTAAATAAATTGTCCTTTGCTACTTTTGCTTTTTTAACTGTGAACATGACATGCATTGTTGTGGTTTGTACGACTTTATTCAAAAAGTGAATTATTTAGTGTGTCATGAAGAAAAAAAATTTGGCTTTTCAAACAAGCTTTCAAAAGCATTTTTCTTTACCCTTTTCAACGGTTGGCACAACAAATGCAAGGACACATTGAATAGAAGACAAATTCATAGGCTTTTGGATGATTTGGTTGAAGTTTTAAGGAATCAGAATAGTTCTGACGCTAAGAAATGAACAGGCTATGCAGGACAAGTTTGGATTTTAGTTTTTCACGCTTCAGGTGCAGAGTGTAAAATGGCACGCAATCACGAAAGATTAAAGGACAAGCAGGACACTTTATGAGAACTTCTATAAAAAAAACGATCGACTAAAGTTCGAATAAGTAACAAGTTCATAACCGTTCTGGAAATTTAGATATGATTAAATTGAAATTCGAAAAGTCAGCTATTCGTGATAGTCCTTGAGCCCCATTGGTGCACATTGATTAGAAGAAATAAGTGATGCTGATACAGAAACGCGATTTTCTTGACAAAAAGCTGCTGTTTCATTAAAAAATAAAGTAACAACTGGTTTCTGGAGGATACGTTCAATGAAACACAAAACATAGGAAATAGTTGGCCCAGAATTTTCCACAATAAGGAACATCATTACTTCAAAAATTCGAAACATATTTTGACACAAATAAAACACATATATAGTGATATGAAGCATGTTATTTGCTGCTGAACCTATTTATAGTCCTAATACAAATAGATAAGCTTAAGCTAGCTCCTGCAAGCTCATGCTATTCTCGTCAAACTGGATAGCCCAAACTTTATCGTGAGTTATATCAAAGTTTTCTCGTCCACCCTCGTCATATTTGTACCAACAAAAAATCAGAAAGATTCGATAATAAACTTCCTATCGTCATTCGAAATAGAAAAAGTTAATTCGACTAGCGACACACTTTATTCGTCTACAAAACCATCCTTGCAACATGACAATATCTATAATCAAGCTCTCACAAGCAGCAAAAAAAGTTTCCTTTTCCAATTTTTTTGTTCGCCTTTCGCCACGTGAGGTGTGTGTTCTGCAAATTGTGATTACTTCATTTTTATATTTTCCCCATTATTACTTTCTACGTTGCAGCCGAAACCGACAATGAGCTTGTCTTGTCGAAATGCCGACAATAGAAATGCTATAAGACTAATAATTTGGCCCCGTATAGAATCCTTATTTATCCAGTCACACTTGTAAGCAATCATCGTCCCCTTTTCAATGTTCAATGTTGGCTCGTTTTCGGTAGGGGTGGAAAATTGATAAATTACAATGAAAACGATTGTTAATTTCAAGTTTTTCGCAAATCTTTTGACTGTTAACACAATAAAGTCGAGATCAAGACAAGTACTTTCGCAAGAAAATAATAAGCTGAGTGTATTGCAAATCAGGAAGATCTAAGATACTTGGTCCGTGCGTATTGTCCATTTCACTTGCCATTTGACTTTTGTAAAATTTTCGTAGGAACTCAACCTCTTGAATCTATACAGATACCAGGACACGAAATAAGAACAGGTTAATGTGGTGTTTCTCAATACGAAAATATATACAGACGACGCCTGCAATTGATAATCAAGAATGCAATACGTTCAATTTTTGAACATTGGCATTGACTTCTCTCCAGCTTTTCCGAAACTTGTCTTTACTTCAAGAGCTTTAATCCCTTTCCGTAATGTATGGGCTCTGCTTGCATAGATTTACAATTCGTAGCCACTCTGAAGAATGGTGCAAAAATTTCTCTTATTCAATTGATGCATACCAATTAGGGCTTTTTTCGATTCCAAATCAAATAGGTGCATTTTCAGATCAAATTTGTATTTTTCAAATCTAATTAGTTACTTTCCAATTCCATTTACTATCGTCCCGGAAGTTCACTAATTATACGTAAACATACAAAACCACAACAAATTTAGAAAGTATTTGCAGTTCATTGGGCAGGACTACAGTTTAACTGAATTTTTTCAGCTATGTATGAAAAAGCACGAACTTGATATGAAAGTTAGCCAGTTTAAGTGGGGAAGTTCATGTGTTGTAACTCAAAAAGTTATTGACCAATTTGTCTGAAATTTTGAGAGGCTTTTCTCTACATTATTTTCGGAAGGATGAACCTAAAATTTTAGATATTTCTAGTTAATAAAATACTTTTTTCGCGGTCAAAAATGTCGACAAAATAGTCCAAAATTCTGACATATTTAATATTGAATTTTATGTTTTTTAAATGTTAGGTTTTTCTTTCCCGTTAAAATGTTATAAAAAGAAAACAATTTAATTTAATTAAGATCAATGGTTAATGTGTGATAAATGGAAAACCTCGCACCGGAGACGACAAACGAAAAATTATCATTGGCCGTAAATTTGGAAGACAATTTTTATTTTTATACATAGGAAAGGTTAAATAAAGTTATGTTAAAAATTTAAAACCAGAACCAGAACATTTTTAAAATATGAAATGTTATACACGGATTATGGGTGCGAGCTGATTTTGGCGCACTTTCAAACCAATTATTAACGATTATTATTATAAATGAACTCCAAATGAAAATAATATGCACAATACATGGAACAATGGAGTGCAGATTGCATGTGCTATTGTATTGGGTAAACACAATATATTCTGCTTTTAAACAAAAAAATTAACTATCAAACACAGAGTCAGTAATTTAAATAATAATTAATACTCTTAAATCAAATGAATTCTTGTCATATCTCAGATCTCAAAGCAATAATCACAATAAAAGCAATCTTTACTAGTAGAATTATTGAAACTGTGTATATCAAAATTTATTTTTGAAATAAAGATTTGAAATTTTACATTATCGTTCATTTAGTTGAGATAGTTTATGATCCTGATTCACATTTTTTACTACGAACGTATTGACTTTGTAGGGTTTTTCATTGTATCGAGCCGTCAGTGAACGAGTTTGTCACACTTTTTCGTACATATTTTATTCTATCCCGGTTGGGATGTTTTGTCATCCTCGGGTTTTGTCCGGCAGCCACCTTCGACATGAAACACGCATCACATGAAAGATCAGTTAAGGAATGAAATTATCATATCAAACTCAAGGATCATGAAAAGTGGGATTAAGAGGATTAGGGGATTGGAAGGAACGGTGGATTGAGAGGAGGAAGCACTGATGGATTGGGGCATTGGGAGGATTGGGGGATTTGGTTTTGAGTTGCAAAAAAGGGTCAAAATGTTTAAAAGTCCGCCATTTTGCTTTTTCACCCCAAATGTTTAGTTCCAGTTCCAATCATATCCGCTTACTTATATTATATTGAATTTTTCGTTTCAGACTTACCCGACTCGAGATATCGCGTCAACCAGTTTTTAATAGGGCTTCATTATGATGTCGCAATGGTTGGTAAAAAAACTTAAAAATTGTTTTTGGTAAAGTTCAAGGTCCGCATTATATTATATAAAAGATACAAAACATCATACTGTACGGATCCTTGCTAAAGTTTTTTTCTAAAATGTCCGAAACACACCGAAAAGTTACGACTGAAGTGAAAAAAGTCATTATGAAGCTTTAGAAGAAAGGTAAAAGGATCATTTGCAGACCACGTTCGACCATAGAAAATCTGTCATTTCAACAAAAGTTACGGAATTGCCTCAGGAAGAGAACGGGAAAAAATTTTGATGAGCATTTGGGAAGGAAAATCAAGAGAATTGTTAAAAACGATCCAAAAACAAGTGTTCCGAATCAAATTGGAGTATCATTGAATCCTCAAACAGTGCGCAATTTTCTACATAAATAGGATTGCAGGTAAAAACCGAAAAATGTTGCGCGACTCTTAGAGTATGCCAAAGAGTATGTGAGAAAACCAAACCAATTTTGAGAAGACGTTATTTTCGTGGAAGAAAGTTGTTCTTTTTTAATCTGATGGACGGCAATTTGTCTGGCAAATTTTAATTCGGTGTTACAATCATCATAAAATTTGGGACCCACTGTAAAACATGATGGTGGAAATGTTATGGTTTGGGGAGTGGTTTGGGCAGCGAATGATGTTGGAAATTTTATGTTTGTAGAATGTTTATGGATAAGTATGAATACTTAGACATATTAATTTAAGAGTGACCACTTCAAAAATTGGATTCAGCGACGAATTCTTACTAGTGCATAACAATAATTACAAAAATATTTCACTTATCTAGTAAAAGAGTGGATATTGTATAACGAGAAATCAGTGCTTCCTCATCCACCCCAACCACCAGACCTTCATCCCATCGAACATATTTCGAATCTTTTCGAAATAACCCGGTGGTTATTTTTATCGAGTAGGCAACAGTAACACTTGGAATTAATATAAAAATTAGTCCATTCAATGGAAAAATTTGAACAATGTAATTTCAGCAAAAGGACACCACATACGCTATTAGATTTATTTAGAAATGCTTAATTTTCTGAAAGTATGTTGAAATTTTCGATGTACGTGCAATTTTCTGAAAGGAATTATGGTTGCATTAAAAAAATTAAAAATAATATAACAGAATACTGTTTCGCTTCGAATAGTTTAAGTTGTGTAGAATTTTTAAAAACAATTTAATAATGAATAAAAATTTGTGCGTTTAGCAGAAAAAATGAAATTTAATTAACGAGAAGGTGATGTATGTGCAATTTTTTGACATAGTGTACATCAAACATCGACATCTGAAGAAATTAAGTAACCATTTTTACTATCCGAGAATTAATGCGTTGTTCGTCGTAGGTATGTTGTTTTTGTGGTTTTTTTATGGAAAATGTTCTATGGAAAAAAACATCAATTCGGAAAGGTTTTTTTTATATATATTCGGGAGGCTACAAATTACTCATTTTCAATGTAACGAAAAACGACTGCGTGCTACGATAGTTAAAATCGAAATATTGCAAGAGTTCTGTCGCGAAAATTTGTTTGAAATGCACGATTACAGGTTCTACTTCCAGAAAATGTACAATGTTGTTAAAGAAGCGAAGCAAACAATTTTTAAAATAGTCCCCAATGCATGCTAAGCAATTTTAAAATTCCAACAAGAAATTTTCATAGAGAATAAAAATAAAAGCAGTTGCATATTATTTTATTCATTAATTAAAGCAAAACTGTTCACATTTTCTATGAGCTATGGATCAAGGATGAAACACTGAGAAAGACAACAAACTTTACAAATATTTGCATAGCATATGAACATCTACTGTTACTAGAACTCACAGCAATATTCATTTGTTTTCATATGAAGCGAATATTGTGAAGAGTTAACAAGGAATGAAATAGTACACTTATGCCTAACAGTTTCATATATCCACTAGAGTGCACACCTCTGTAATGAAGTCTGGCTTGTATAAACAATGTATATTAAAATCGGCAAAAAGCATATTCTATTTTTTCCTGAGTTAATACCCTTTGAAAGATTCAACATTATTTCATTTCGTGCGCAACTTACACAAATTGGAATGTATATTTTTGTATGTCTCTTCACATAGATACAATATTTTTTTTAATGAATCGAATTTTTAGGAAAAACACTGTGAAGTAAAAAATAATCCAATTTTGAAAATGTTTTCCCAGAATAAATGCAACAAAAGGATATCAAGGACACAACACAGCAAGAAAAAAACTGGCAGCAATTCAATTAAAATATGATAAAGTTGATTTGCATCCTTGTCATATTGCGATTAAGCTCGGACATTATTTTTGGCACGCCGGAAACATTATCAACACCACCAAAGGGATGGTCTCTTTCACAGTTTTGTAGTCTGTACTTGTTTCTCCCTTAAATAATACAAAAACCAAGCCAGCTAATGAAATGTTTTCAATAATGGAAATTCGTTTTATTTAATCTACCATTTCTACCATTCAGTTGATGAATCTTTTTTGCTTTTGCAAAATTAACAAATTGGTAAACGTCCTGTAAAGAAAAACTATTCATTCGGGTATTAATATGTTGTTGCGTTGGTTTTTGTGGTGATACAATATGTAATGAATTCGTCCTACTTGTTTGAATACCAATAATTGTTTTATGTTTGAAATTAAATGAATACTATCATTTAATCAGGACGGATTGAAATTATGGTAGCTGTTACTATGCTTGAGTATTTATAATTGTAACTCTGCTTCCATTCCATCGATTGAAAACGTTCCATTAAAATGTTTCTTAAGGAAATATTGAGACCCAGATTTATTAGATCTCATCGAAACAGGCAAATACTGATCGCCTTGTAGAGGAATCAGTGTTTTATAATGATTCGGGACTGCTCCGCTCTTAATCGAGTCCCTGAACACTATCTGTCGGAAGCGGTATGCTGCTGAATGAAAACAGAGACTTGACGCAAGATTTTTGAAGACTCCAGGAACAGATTGCCAAGGGCTGTTCAATAGGACATGCTCGAAATAAACGGAGTGTGTTGGAGTGAACATGTCATTAGGAAAAAAGCCAAGCCGACCAAGAAACAAACACTGTTTGAGTTAATTGAAGGATAAATTAAAAACATTGGTTGTTTATGGTTGCTAAAAATTGGTTTCTGCTTCTAAGTTGCTCACAAATCACTGGCTGACTTGGTTTCAAAGAATATGGCGATCCATATAAATGGAAAAGGTGCCTAACCAAACCTACGGCAGTTACCAAATACTTACATACGAATGTATACAACGACAGGACATGTCACAGGTATTTAGCTTGACGAATAAAGAAAAACAATCCTTGCAAGAGTACAACATTCCCTGAAAGAACACATCATTCCCTCAATGAGTTGACCTCCAGCGTTGAAGGAAAAAAAGGTGGTAAACTAGGTCAAGACCGAGACCGAAAGATTAGCAAAGATATACTTTCGCCAGTAAGCTTACTGATTCTGCACTCAGGAGGCAAACTGTTGCTCCCACAATGGTTAAGAGTATGCGTGGTTGGCACTCAATACAAACCCGTGGTCGAAGAAACCCGTAGCTTTAAATCATCGCGTGGACAGCCACGTTAAACACAAGGACTACTCTGTGCCAAAAACAGAGTCACTTCAAAATGACCTACGACAATGGACGTCTATTTTGGATGACGTGAACACATTGGAAAATGGAAAGGAGTAGCAGCCTGACTATCGAAGCGAATTTTTCAATTGCTCAAAGCATTTTTTTGATTTTTCAATCGTATAGATTGCCATGATCTCAGCTTGGAAAATGCTACAATGGTCATAGAGTAGTAACAGTAGTTTTAGGTCACCTTTTCCATCCATTTTTGATCCATCCGCGTATATTTCAATTTCTTTGACTCACACCTATCTTTGCACCAGTCTAAGTTCCTCAGTCATCACTTGAAGTTGTTGTGGTAACAGGGGATCGGAGTGGAAAATTTTACTTCCTCGAGTCCGTCCCACCTTTAGATAGTAAAGTGCTCATCAGTCCGATAGCAGAGAATTGGGTCTTTGTCTCGTAAGAACCACGAATGGGAGCTGGTTTAGTAGCATATAAAGAACCATTATCAGAGTAATTCGTAGTGCGTCAGTGATCGCAATGGCTGCAACACTTCTGATATCGTTTATCTGGTTTTGATTTGATAGCTTTGCAATAGGTGACAACCAAATAACTAAACTTTATACCTACCGCTTTGTGAAACCATCACACAATTTTTGGTTTCGATCCCCAAATTTTAAGAATGCTTCTTTTGGGCAGGATTCTTTTCGTACTCTTTCCTGAATGTTTGGACGCAAGTTTGGAGTCCAAATTTAGGAAAAGTTAACTGCGGGATTTTGTGCCTTCTTTTGTAAAGCACCAGTTGCATTTTCTGCGGATTTATCCTTAACCAACAGTTTTTGCTCCATTTGGAGAGAATATGTTGGACACAGGTTAATCTCTCAGATAATGTGTTACCAAGAAGCCTGAGATAGCTTTACAACATCATCGGCGTAGGGTATGACTTTACAGCCAGTCAATTCTATACTTGTCTTCCACTAAACTCCATAGAAAGGATGATAGGACACCACCTTGTGGGATCCATCTGCAAATCCCTCTTTACATAGAAGTGTTTCCTAGCGAATAATTTTTTCTGATTAGGTTCCATCAATGGTGCTGTCCATAGGTGGTCTAAAAATTGATTTGTGGCTAAGATTATTGCAGACACCTTCGATGACGAGAAAAATTGCGAGCATACATTTGCTGCACCCTAGCTATTTTTCAACGTAACTGACGAGCTAGTGAAAAGAGGGTACCGACTTTACTTTCACGTATGCATAACAAGACTTGAAGTATGCAAACATTTTGTCCTTAATAGTCGAATTAGTTGGGGCTACATACGACGTTGAAGGCATTTTACGAATACCAACTGATTGCCATTGCTCAAGCTACTCGTCAATCTGTTCAATTCTTCAAAATCGGGACTCCCAAGTAATAATACTTCAACCAAAAAGAGAAAACACAAATGGTTTTTAATGTGGCTAAAAGATCGACAATGCATAAGAATAGCGATTTGTGAAATATTTGAGATTGTGCTCATCAGAGTAACTCATCAATACAAGCACCGATTCGGCGAACCATGGCAAGTTATTAGCCGAACGCTTGCTTGTCTGTAAAGCCTAACAATGGAGACGGATCCCACCGGAGTAATCTTCCCACAGGAGTAGCGCTTCTACGAATGATTGATCTTTATTTGCTGAACGTATGTTTGTCTCTATATACATATGAAGGTTCATTAAAGTGTCTTTTAAAGGAGTTTTACATCTCTAATACGAGTTTTATGGCCTCGACATTTTTAGATAAATGACACACTTGCCAAACAATTGTCTGCAACGATCCAACGGTACCTAACTAATTTGTTGGCATTTTTGGTCAACCCAACATCCACGAAAAAATTTTCCTCATACCTCGATAAAAATAAGAGTACAATTAAATCTTAGCATATATGTTTATATACAAGTCGATGGCGACAAAACAATCAAAAAACAATTTTAAATTGATTTCGGGTTATTAAATGTGAAGTCACTTTCTTGGCCTTAATTTGTCTAGAATTTTTTTCCGCTTTTCAAAACATATCGATAACAATAGGTACGAATTTTAACGTCCATCGGCAAATTGTCCATAAGCACAATAAAAACGTAGAAAACCAATCTTCATAAAATCTAAATAGAAAATTAAATTTACGATATCGTAAAATAGTGAATTGTGCGATTCGGAGGACAAAAAAAAAGTGGGAATGAAAATGAAACAATTCCTTTTCAACAGCATGGCTTTTATCATATAATGTTAGCCTACATTTTTCGTTGTTTTAATAACCCTATCGTAGTCTATTTCTTGTACATTTCGTGCTGTGAACATGTTCCATCTTCCATGTGGAAATTCTCTCGAAAAATGAGAAACGGAAAAATCCAATTTCCAATTGGAATGGAATCTAGCAAAAAAAGAACAACAAGAATATAATCAGAAATATATTTTTTATATGGTGATGGCAAAATGTTAGTGCTCCGTTTTAAATAGGCAGGATGAGAAGGGGTGGAGAATACATTTGATATTTGGCGGCCCATTAAAATTAGCCCACACTATGTTGACGCCCGTGTGCTTCGGTGAAAACGCGCTGAAAGATCAAGAAAATAATTTTCTTAGTGGGGTGCTTTGGTATGCTTTTTGGTACGCCTTGCCGCAACGTTTGTCTAATGGAAAATGCCCAAGTCTATTGAAAATTATTGTTGCGTTTTATTATTTATGTATCAAGGTTTGATCTCTAATAAGAATAGATATTTAGAGCGACATCGAGAGCAGAACGAGACCGGGGCCCGCCTTTCACAATAAAGTGTTTGTATTTTAAGTCATGGTTCGCCAAAAGAAATAGTAGAGGATCGTTCTGTGTGGGGTGAGGAGACTTAGAGGGTGAAGGGAAGTAAATAAAAACCAAATATAAATCGTTCGACATCTACGTAATACTCTGCCATTCTTTTTAATTTTCAATTAAATGGATCAGAGTTGTTTTATTTAGACAGATGATGAAGAGTTGTGGGAACTTTGAAAAAATATGAAATTTTTAAAGATTATGCATTTGCATGTTTAGACTTTGGACTAAGCTAAGTAATTGTTTAACAAAAGACAAGTATCTATCGTTTAAGAATTATGATAGACATAGACCTCTTCGATTTAACACAAAATTGTTGCAGGCGGCTGTCCTTTATTATTATTTAAAATATTTATTAGCGATTATGAAGTTGTGATGTTCGATTTAAACGATAGAATTGTATTTGAATTTGTTCAAGTATTTACGCAAAATTGTAGAAGAAGATACTAAGCAGATTCTCAAAGTAAAATTATGATTCCCGAAGCCAGATTTGTGATGTGCTAGGGTTAGAGGCTCTATAAAAAGTACGGGCAAAATAATCTCGTTCAGGGAGGCTTTTGAAATTTCGAAGACGAAATTATTAATTATTTCATGGATATCAGACAATTTCTAGATTTCTTCATGTATAGTGCACAAAAATTGAAATGTATATATTAATAATTTGCAACTTTTTGTCACCTATTTCTGCTCTATGGACCCGGAAGTCATTATTTTTACTGTTTTTCATGTGGCCGTAACTAAATTAATAAATTATAATATATATATATATATATATATATATATATATATAAATACATAAAACCAAATATTATTTTCTAGCATAACAAAAATGTCCAGATTTCTTTCAGTGAACATTTTCTTAAGCTTTATAGAATTTTCTCTCTCGTAATTTATTGTTTTGACCCATAAACTGGCCAAATATCTAGAAATCTTTCGGAAATAATCAGCCACATTTTTCCGGATATTTGCGTTTTTTTAAAAGGATTTTTCTTATAAGTGTTTGCATAAATGTTACCACCGTAGAACGAATATCAATTGGATTTTTTCTATATTTATTTCGAGTTTTTTCTTCCTTCAGCAGCTATTAATGTGATCCATCGGTTTGCTAAAATTCTAAAATAAGTCTTCAAAAAAATTGTCAGGTTCTTCTTTTTAAAATTCAAAGTTTTTTTGCTGTTTTATTATTCAATAATATGTAATGTCAAGAATAATATATGATGTCCATAATTATTGTAAACCCAATTATTTTTCGCAATAAATGGTTCTAGAAGGATTTTCTTGTATGTTTTAATGAAAGTTTCCACAGATTTATTTTATTAATTTATTCAAATTCCTCCCATAAAATTTCGTAAAACATTCACGAAAAAAAATTTCGATTAAAGAACATAATTTATTGGAATATTGTAAAGGGATTTGGTGATTTTAAAAATTTATTATTGAATTTCTTAGAATCATAAAAGGTGTACAAGCATTTCCTCTTCCGTTTCCTGGATTCAGATAAGATAATATAGTATTTAGGTGCCCGGAACCCTTGAAATAACATGAAACAGTGCAAAAATGGAAGACGACCACTAGTTTCCCATTTCTTGGTTGGTCGGCCTTGCATCCAGTTTCCATTGAAAAATCGCAAGGTGGCCCGTTCGGTTGGCGAGGATTCGCAAAAGAACCCAACCAAAATCGGTTTGAATATCGGGCGCCCCGAAACAGAATTGATAGTTTTTAGAATCCAATTGGCAATTTTCCAAATCATATTGGAGCCTCTGTAATAATATTGAATATGTGACAATTTGATTTGGAAAATCACTAAATTGATGTGAAAATCATCAATTTGATCCGGAAAGCACTTAAATTTGAGAAGGAAGGCTATAAACATGAACCAAGGCGTTCGGTATTTTTTCTTGAGGACAACATCGTTACCGTTTCATGCTGGACATCAGCGCGTCGGAACTTAAATCCAATCGAGCACTTGTGGGGAGATACAAAAGAAGTAAGAAATTTCACAAACATTTACCAACTGTTCGAAGCGGTGAAACAAGCCTGGACACCATACATGTGGAAAGATGCAGGAAAGTTATAGCGGCACTGCCGAATCGGCTACAAGAGGTTCTGATGAAGAAAGATTTCTCGGTACGTTACTGATATATTTTTGTAATTTATTGTTTTTGTTTGGTAAACTATTTGCTTAAATGAATGACTTTTAAAAACAATTTTTATATGTATCTAATTACGTGTCCGTTGGAATTTGTTTGCGTTTTCCTCCTCAAATGGCATTGAATCAATCAGGATCTAAGGAGAATGATTTATATCCAAAGATTCATTGAAAAATTGGGTCTTTCTTAGTAAACTACAAGTGTTTCTAATAATATGTTCGCAATTGTACAACATATCAGCTTCGTTTAAAATGGTAAATATTTAAGTATCTCTATTTAAAAATCAAATGTGCAATGAGAATTTCGGTCAATTCAACTAAGAAAAAAATTGAAAACATAGCGAACCCAACTTCCTTTAAAATGACACTAAAAAATATCTCCTACTGCACCAACTTTCGAAGTAAGTTACAAGTTCAATCAGCTCCACTAAAGTCAAAGCAAAACATGTAATTAACAGGAAATAATTCATAAACATATAGTCTGAACTATTAATCTAACTAAAAGGACACTAAAACTTACAAATTTGGTACTATCCCTTATACTGATTCTTATCGTCTGGGAAGCACTATGTCCTAAAATTTTAAATACGGAGAATTACTAAATTTTGATGGAGAGAGTGATTGAAGGAAACGGAGGTGGTTTAAGTCGGTAGAAATCCGCCATGCCAAGAAGCAGAAGCTGATCGGTATCTTTTGAAGATTTTCACCTCCCAACGTTGAAAAAAAAATTGATATTTGGTATTCAATATTTTCTTGGTTTTATAAACTTTAAGCATATATTTGAATTTTTAATTGTGTATTTTTAACCGTGCTGTTGATGCAATCATTTAGCAATCGTTAGTTCATACTTGAGCGCAAATAATCTAAAATTAAAAAAAATACATCCACGAACGCATGCATTTCGTGTGTTGGATAGATTTCACATCCGTTGTTAATCCTTACCACCAAAATTTCTAATTTGGAGTATACTCAAAATTTTCCTCACAACGAGAAATCTATCAAAATGGATATATATATATATATATATACAGTTAGACAAAAAAGTCTCCGTACGATGCTTATTTTTCTATATTAATAAGAATACCGTTCACATATATCAATTTTTTTTTATTTTAGTAATTAATGTGTTTTCGATACCCCTATCATTTCAAGATTCAACAAGAAAAATAAAAACTTATCCATTCGTATCGATATAGTAGCTGCATTTAGAAAATTTATCAACATTTAACATCAAAAAAGTCTCCGTACGAGAATACATCTTAATAAAGTTATAAGAAAAAGAAATTTGGTACAAATTTTGTTTAATACTTCGTCGGATTCCCCTTAGCTTTGATGACTGCTGCCAAACGCCTGGGCATCCAAGTCACTAGTTTAGATGTTATTTCGGATCCTATAGAGTTCCATTCTTCCTGAAGTTTAGCTTTAAGCTGTTGCCTGTTTTTTATTGCGTGTTTGCATACTCTACGTTCCACTTCATCCCATAAATGTTCTATTGGGTTTAATTCGGGTGATTGTGGTGGACTGTGTAGTTGCTTGGGTACATTACATAGTAGCTATTCCTTAACAACCATTGATGTATGTTTAGGATCGTTGTCTTGTTGGAACGTGAAATCACCTTGCATGTCTAAAGCTGATATGCGCTCACGCAAGCTCGTTCTGAGGATGTTTAGGTAACCCCACCGAACCATTGTGCTCTCAATAAAGTGCAACTTTCCAACTCCTGAAGCCGCCACGCACCCCCAAACCATCACGTTACCTCCGCCGTGCTTGGCAGTTGGAGTTAGATTTTTACAATTGAACTCCTCGTTCACTTTGCGCCAAACTTTTCCCTTGCCATCTGATCCAAATATGTTGAACTTACTTTCATCAGAAAATACAACTCGATTCCAAAAATTTGCGTCCATATTTTGGTGCATTTTTGCGAAGTCTAATCTCTTCTTGCGATTAACTTTTGAGATCAATGGCTTTCGTCTTGGTTTTCGGCCATGAAAATTATTCTCCCGTAGAACATTTCTGATGGTTTCATCACTTACTGTTAAATTTAAGTCTTTTCTGACCTCGTCTGCTATTTTGGTGCGCTGGTTCTAAGATTCTCTTTTACTTTTCTCACTATTGACCGCTGTGCTATATCGCTTAAAATTTTTGGCCGTCCCGAACGGGGCTTGCTTTTAAACGAACCGGTTTCTCCATATTGCTTAATAACATATTGGACACTTGACTTAGGTCTAATAATTACTTTAGAAATTTCACCCATTGACTTGCCTTCGCAATAAAGCTTTATGATCAATTTCCTCATATCTACACAAATTTCTTTACTCATGGCGGATTTTTAAATTTTTTGAACTTAAAACAAATCTGCACGCGGCTGTAACTATACTAGCTGTATTCTAGGATAAATTGTGATTTTTTTTTGTTTTTCATTCACGCTTACCATCGCATCAGTTAGTGCAAAGCGTTGTTGCCATTTTTTCGTACGGAGACTTTTTTGATGTAAAATGTTGTAAAATTCACTAAACTGAACTACTATACATTAAGGAACGGATAAATTCATGCATTTATTCCTGAACTTTGCAACGAAAGAGTTGTAGTAAACATAAAAATCATTAAAATAAAAAAATAATGGCTTATATGAGAGATATTCTTATAAATCAAGAAACAGCGGCGTCGTACGGAGACTTTTTTGTCTAACTGTATATATATAAGTGAACATACATAGATTCAGCTGAGCTAAACTACATTATGCCTAACTTGATTCAGTAATTATTGCATTTGTTGGGCGATAAATTTAATAATAAATGATATGAACCGTATGATATGATGTCTAACAAAGAATACAATTAATTGTCATCGTTGACTGAAAACAAGGCGACAACAAATTGCAGATCTCATTGTTTCTACGTTTGAACAGTGCTGGATTTACGTATTGGTACGTCAGGTCCTAGGAATTGTAAAGCTTTAAAATAAGAGTGAACTTCGTGATTGATTTATACTAATTGTTTCGAGACAGCATTAAAGAGTTGATTTGACCGCGGGCATCATAGAGAAGTTCTAATACAAATTTAAGGCTAGCTTATCTCAAGCGCTGGTGTTCAAAATGAGAATCCTTATAGAGTATTTATTAGTCTCAATGAACTGGGCTGGTATTCACTGTTGAAAAAGATTTCTTACTAAATTAAAATCTTTTGCAATTTCCTTTAAATTTAAACAGTAAAAAACCGATGTTGCAGCGAAAAGGATATGCCTTGTTTTTGTCACCGATTCATTGCCTTTGATCAAAAAAATCTGACCATCACTGTAGTACGTTTGCCTTCTAGTGTTTTCGTTTCTGCATAAACGATTTCGGAATAGTGCTCCAATGCAAGCCTAGGACAATTAAAATAATTTCGTAGGACATAACATATGTACGTATGCACATATGACAAAGTAGTTGAATGTGAGAACGACAAATAATAGATAAATCGTGAAACAAGTTAAACCGTCACACTTATAAGACAAATCACGAAAAATAATGGCATTCCATTCAACAGTGCTACAAATAATATAGCAAAGAATTATGGCTTTCGGGGGATTTCAAATGCGAATCGGATTCCAAATAGATAATTCATTTTGGGCCGCGATCCCCATTGTAGGAATCGGCCAGCTATAGTTAACAACAGAACCAGAGCCATTTTTCCTGTTCTCCTCGTTTTGATGATGATAGGAAACAGAAGAAAAAAACAACAACCATTATCAAGAATTACCAAGAAAATGAAGTGGATGCTGTCAGTCGCTGTGAATAACATATAAAGTATGTGACGATATGTTTCTAATTAAAAATGTCATATTACGCTGGCTTCGCGCGTCCAGGTCTTGTCTTTGAGTCAGCATTGGGCCTTGGAGATAATCAACAGAACAATAAAATACGACATGAAAATTCAACGAAGAAAACATAATTTCACCACGTTTTGTTGTCAATTTCTTCGAATTAATGCTTTGTATTTTACATGAATGGAAAGACTCGATGCTAAGGGAGTAATAAAAATAAATGATCACCATTTCGTGTAGTTGAGACGTTTATGTTCTTTAGTTAAAATTTAATCCACAAATTTGTATAATGAGGACAAAAATCATTATATAAATGGCTACGACAATTGCCATCGTAGCAAGTTTAAATGAATTTTGATTTTGAATCAATTTTGTTGTTGTTTTCAAGAAATCTAACAAATTGAGATTTACATTAAAAAATCAGCAAAATTCATTTGATCCTTGATCAAAGGTTAACTATTTAAGAACAGATTCTTCTTAATATTTTGATAGTCTATAACTGATTTCTGGGAGCGTAATATCAGGATTCACATGTGATCTTTTGATTTTCAAGTAAACAAACTTTCGATGTGATGATTGTTTTTTGAATTTTTTAATCAACCTATCTCATAGCGGATTGTTATTATAAAGGGTGGAGTTCTTAAATAGGGGAATTTTTTATGACGTAGTTTTATAGCGGACAGTTATGAAAGAGAAACAATATACGTGAAGCAATGTGTATATACATCTATTCGGAAATAAATTATATAAACATTAAAATGATGTATTTATTCATGAATGGACAAATATTGTTTACCACCTCGTAAATTTTCCTCGCGACATCGTAAACGTGTCTTTACATATTGTTTGTTATAGATACACTCATGTGGAACTCGGGATACGTTCAGTAACCCGACATCACTCATTCAGTGGGGCGGTCGTCACGTTCTCGGCTCCGTTTTCTGTGTTATCTTTAATTCCTTTTCAATTGGTAGTTTTGGGTTACTGCGAATCCAGTTTCCGAATTCGTGGACAAGACAGTCCCAGCGCAGAAACGGGTGGCACCCTTTTTAAGAAATCTTCTCACACCGCTCTTTGCGGATTAAAGCCGGGTGGGATTGCCCAAACCGTAGCCAGGATCGGCTGCAGTGCAAAAGTAAACGTTACATGCGTAACAGCACTGCTAGCATTGACGATATTGCCAATTTTCGGTTGTTTCAGTCATGTGGGAAATTTAAAAGTAGTGATTAGTTATTGTATCGATTAGACCATATCCTTTTGCTACGGAGGACAGCATTTCCTTCAAATTGTGTATCATTAATTAGGTCAACATATATGGGTGTTAGCATTGAAAATTTGTATCAATAGCGGGCAGGCGCATCTAAAAAATCACAACTCCACCCCCTTTGAAGACATGGTGGAAAATCTTCAACAAAGCATAAACAAGCATGCTAAATTGTAAGGTGTTTTGAATGGGTCTTTCAAAAATTTTGATGGTGGATGTTTAATAGTCCACGAAGTATTGTTACGATTCCGTTACCTAAAATCTGGCGGAAAAGTCTGGTTTTACTGTGTATAAATCTGCTTCCCTTGCAAACTGATCGAATTATTTTTCTGAAGTAAAATAAAACCAAAATTTTGATGTTTATGAAAGAATATCATATGTGCAAAAATGGCAAAAACGTTATTAACATTGCATAGTGTGATGTATCCAAACACTTAACTAGAAAGGCACATTTTTAAGATTAAAATGATGTATTTAATATCAAATAAATACATCGCTTCTTGAATGGACAAATATTCCTACGTAAATTTTCCTTGCGACATCGTAACTTAATCATTATATTTACGTTTGGAATTGATACGCTCATATCTGACCACGGCACGCGTCCAGCACTCCAGCAACTCGAAATTATTGAATGACATTGAATGATATTGACGAATTCAAAAAAAAAAGGAATGCATCGCAACTCCAACAAGATACTAGGTGAATCAGTAGGTGATGTTGATATACCATATTCTTCAAGTCTTCACAATTTTTTTGTATCGTTACAGTTCTAGAAGCAAATGCTTACAATTGATTTCTCTTCAAAAGAAATACAGCATGTTTTTCACTGTGAAATTCGGTGACATAATTTGAGTCCAAAATTCATTTTGTTCGAGATAAAAATTCAGGTATACATATCTGACTTTGTTTCGTACGTTCTCGTGTGACAAATAATTTGAAAGCCAGAAACTCAAAGTAATACAGAATATTTAAATTGCTATGAAATGAAATCGAATGATAAGTTCAAACAAAACGTGTGTGAAATTTTCAACAAAATTCAGAAGCCTTTTGCTACAAACATACATTGATTGCCCTTTCGTCTAAGCAAAACATCAAAAGTAAACAATGCTGTAATCAAATTCCCCCGTTCGGTCACTTCAACTATTAATTGTTATTGCCGACATTAACGATTAAATTTATTGATTGGCTGAACAATAATCACTTAAGATTGTTGTTCAAATGACCCATCATCGTTCAGTAACATGCAATAAATTTAAACGTACACAGCGAGAGAGATTCAACGCAAATTGATTGCGTCTCATTGCTAAGTTGATATAGTGTAAAATATAACAATGGTCAGCATTTAGGAAATAAATTATACAATGAACTCCAATTTGATTTGACTAACATTTAATGATATTGTCTTCCGATTTGTGGTGATAAGATTAAAACGTAGTTTTGAATGAATATGACTATCACAAGTGTGACACATGTCCGATTTAAATTCCTTGCATATGAAAATATTGTGGAGAACTTTGTACTTGTGTACATATTGATTTTGCATTAGAAATTTGTTAGCTGAATTTTTTATGCCGACTTTTAAATATTTTTTTTGAGAATTTCATACAAAGAAATTCATAGTAGTTTCATTTATAGCCTATCAAGCATGGCTAGAAATATTGTTTTCTCAGTGAAGGACTCTTAAAATTTCATGGTCGTAATAAAACATCGATGTTAGTCGTCGCCTTCTTCCTAAATTTTTAACGAAAAATAAGATGTTAGACTATTCCAATGCTGGATATTTTTAGCTCATACCTTGTCAGCATAAAATGAAATAAAGAAAAACCTCTTCAAACTGCATTTAAAAATGTCACATTAAAAATTATGATTTTCATAGGAACTAAAATTTTAGTATCAAATGGATCAACTTTAAAAATGGTTATTATTGGTGGTAAGTCATCAATAATTAGTGGTTTATCAGCATAGACAAATTACTTGACGCAATCCCACAAAAAGTGTTCCAATTTATTGAATTTTCCTAGATCACCAAAGGTTCGGTCCAATAAAGTAATGGTTTCACGCGTTGTATGGCATGTTTTGGGATCCTGTTCGAACCATTCGCTTCTCAGACTATTGGCATTGATGTTGGGAATCAAAAAACTTACGAATCATTTGTCGTTAACGTTGGTTCCGTCTTCAGATTTGAAAGAGAAAGGACCAAATTTGATGCCAGCATACAAACCGCACAGTATACTGACTTTTTTTTAGATGTGACAGAGCTTCCAAAGCCTCATGATGAGTATCCTCATACTGAAAAACGATAATTTTGCTTATGTACAAACCCATTAAGCTAGAAAAGATTGAACTTTCAACTCATTGTCTATTGACCAAACGTACGACGCAAACGATGGCTCAATGGCTTCAATTGCTGCAAACAATTTGGATCTAATAAAGCTTTAGTCCAAGATCTTTCCTCAATTTTTTTTATGAGTGGACAGACATAGACCAAGTTGTTGAGAACAGCGTCGAATCGATAAATTTCGATCCTCAGTAACACTCTCCACCTTCTACAGTTGAGATAGCTGCCTCGGTACGCACTGTACGAGCTCGTGTTGGATGAACATTGCCCAATAGAGTAAACAACGATATGAGTCTATACATCGTGTTGCATATGCGCTGCTCGTATGGACAATTGTGAGCACCATAAATTCGACGAAATGCTCTTTAAATTTTGCGCGCACAAAACGTGGATTTCCGAAATAAATTTACACTATTACGAGACGTTGTTCGGATGTAGGTCTTGGCGTGATAATTTCTAGCCACCATTTTCTGTACGAATGCCCAGCACTATCCAGGAAACGCATGCAATTTTTAGGCTCACCCTTCTTGGACAGTCTCACGAAAGTAGCTGATCTAAACATAAGCTGCATAGCTGGCTTCATACGAGAATCTAAATGGTTCTCATCACCCAGCAGTTAGGTCCTAGTGCCGTCTCAATCTTCTGTGGTATTACAACGGGCCTATTGTGACCTAAGTAAGCTATTTTTTGATAAAGAAGGCTGTCACTTCAACCAACCAGGGTGTCCTTCGAAAAAGCTATGTCTGTAAAAAGACACAAAATAAATATTGACGCGATTAAAAAACTGTCCAAAGACTTCAAGCGGAACAACGCACCATCTGCTGCCAAGTGTACTGTACAACACATACGACTACGACCAAGCTGTTTCTTCAGCGGTTAAGCTCGGCATGCTTGGTAATCATGTGGAGCGCACGGACAAGGCACGAATATCTAGATACACCCTGAAGGATAGAGCGCAGGAAAATCAACAATCAAGCAAGGCGAGAAGAAATGGTCAATACTATAAAGCAAACAGCAAGCATTTTTAGGAATAGAAAACTCGAGGACGCAGTCGCTGATTCGAGATAATTGGGAGCACCTACTGGGTTTGGCCCAATTTGGGCTATCACGCCATTGATGATGATGCTAATGAGCTTCTTGTTTCAAAGTAATTTTTGGAACTTGGCCATTGTTCATAGTTGATTCGGTGATTCGGTTGATTCGTTATCAGCTTTTGTATGGTGAACATTAGGGTATAAAAATAAGTCCCCATTTTCAAAGCTTCATTATATTTCACCTCATTGCAGTTTTTTCTTGTTCAGATCATACACTTCAGAGGTTTTCAACTTATCCTTGGACGGTGTTCAATGTTAACACACGCTCTTTTGCATGAGTAATGAATCGCGGCATCCAATTGATGTGACCAGCGTACATTTTCGGTGGTAAAATTCTCGGATTGTCGATCAAGATGTTAAATAATGAATATGCAGAAATTAGGTGGATGATCATATTTTAGACGATTTTGTAGATTTGACTCAGTTTGCCTCCAAATTTTGGACTACGTAAGTGCTGACCGTCGTTTTGGTGCTAATTTTGCATATCTAGGAGGTTTTTACTCATTATGTACATGTTTTTATAAATTATAAATTCAGTTCAAATCTATAATAATTATAACGTTCCAGGGTACGAACAGATATTACAGGTGCATGGATCAGTTTTCATGCTTCTAAATTTCTTTCTCCGATTTCTTTGATTTTTTTCACACTCATGATTCTCTAGGCAGGGTACTTAGTTCTGCCTGACATTCTAGCTTGACTGCCCATAGTTGCTAATTTATTTTTGTTCAGCTCTACGGATTTAATCAAGACTCCGTCGCTTACGCTCAATATTCTTTCGGCATACCTACCTATGAAATACATTCACCAGGTCGGTACGCAATATTTTTAAGGAAATAAATAAACAAAGGTGAGCTGCGCAGAAATCACTATGCTGTCGAATGTATAAGGAAGCTCAAGATGATATAATAATAAGCAAATTGTAAATTTATTTGTGCATTTTTTTCAAAATTAATGAAATATTGAAAAAAATTCACGCGATTTCGATCGCAAGTTCAGAGACAACAAAGCTGCGTGGCGAAAAGCAAAATAAAACTTACTTTGATTGTCCGAAAAGTAAAGACCATCAAACATATTGACACAAAGTTATCGATTTCAAAAGAAGATTTCAATCTTTGAAACGACCAAGTTACATTAACAATCTCCCTACCATCAAATAACAAGGACTTCATTATTCAAATCCATTATGTTGTGTTCTTTGTTATCTGCAAAGTTTCCTTGAAAATTTGTATTGCATTCATTTCTATTTCATTATTCGTTATTTTAGTTGTGTAACAATACTATTCATTAAAACCTATTTCCCGCTCCATTACTTGTATTGCTTCCAACAAGGCGACTGCAATGCAACATCATTACAAAATACAGAGGACCATACATATTATTCAGATATGAAAGGCCTATTCATGCTATCCTTGTGTCCTTGTTGTGTTATTAAGCCACCACCCGAAATCAGTTCGGTGTCTTTTCCATCAATGACGACTCTATCCTGTACATATATCAGAGCTTGGACTTCATTCTCTCTATTCGGCGGCGACCTCATCTCGTCGTCTTTCATCAAAACTAAATCTTAGTCTTATGATGTCCTTGTTGTTTCCCGTTCGCGTATACTTTTTCCACTACTACTGCCCCAAGTGTACATTGCATTGTACAAGAGAATACAGTTCTTCGTACAATATAGAATAGAAACAACTCATAAATAAATCCTTGTTGATATAAAAGAGAGTCTAATGACATATTGTTCTTACACAATTTTCTATTCAAATATCCTTTGTGCCATATACAAAAAAAAGAGAAGAAGAAGAAATATACATGCATACCACTATTGTTCAGCTGGGGGAGTGACAAAGTGAGACGAATAAAAGTGCTACCATAAAGAAGTCGAGCAAATGTGAAAGTCCTCAATCCTGAAGAGTTCGACAGTGGACGAGCACACAATATAGAAGAGATCCATATCAAATGGAACAGAAAGGAAAACAAGACGCAGCACAGCTTCACAGCAACGACAACAACAACTGGAGCAACAGCAACATTAAGGTAAATCTTTCTTTGCAGATAATGATGGTGTTGACAAGGATACGAGATTGTCGCTACTGTTTTGCTGTATTTCACAAGTAGTTTTTATTTCATTGAGTTGAGAAAAATTTCAATGGGATAGATACATATGATTTTTTTTTTGATTATGAACCGACGTTGTACCGAAACAATAGCAGGACTTGGATTGCTTGATAAGCTTGGGAAATATGTTTCAAAATGAAATTGAACGATTGAAACTAATTCGAACAAACAATTTTATTTGAAATTTTCTCGGAAGGTAATTTTATTGCTTCTTTTCAAGGCAAATGATTCGAAGTAAGGTACAACAGATATCTACACATCAAAAGACCATAAAAACAGTTTGTAAAAGACAAGACGAAGACAGTGCATCCTTTGAAATAAGTAACCAAGATTCTAGGACAGACGAAAGCATCTCATCAGGAAAATGAAAATAATTTGTTTTCAACGAGATAGGATACCATTTAAGCAATATTTGAAAGTGGGCCTTGTTAGAAAACGTTTATTTGCCAAGTGTAATGGCACTAAGGATATAATATAATTCAATAAATAGTTTTCTCTGCCGAGTGTGAAATAGCAGTCATACTATGCCATAAAATCGAGATGAGGTTTAAAGTCAGAAGAGTCAACAAAAAAACATAAGTTAGGCGACACAACAGCGATTCAATGTGAAAAAAAAATTAAAAAGATTTGTTTGGTACAATATAAATTGTTATTGGAGCAAATCCTGCTTACGGATATAGATCTTTGTGAAATATGTATGAGAGCGGCATGAATTGGTTCCTTTTTTAAATTGCTAATAAAACAAAACCGTTGAATATGTTTAAAAACTTTGATTGAAAATGCTTTCAAGTCGAAAAAGCCGAGATAATTCTCGTAAACCAAAGAAACTTTATACGCGTTTTTCTCAAAACATACTTTTTGTGTGCGCGTCGTAGATTTGTGAAAAAATTACTCATCCGATGTTATACACATACTTATTAACTATTTAACTACTTCAAGGGGCGTAAGTTTAGAGCAAATTTTTTTTTGATGATTCTAGAACACTTTTCAATCGAAAAAAAGTCAAAAATCGTTACACGTATTTTCAAAGGTGAACAGACTCGCGAAAAACGTACTAATTGCCCTACATTTGGGCCTGCGCATTAGTTTATACTCAAGACTAACAAATTTTTCTGAATCTGTTGACCTATGAACGTTAAACTTATTTAGCGCAAAAGCTATAAAATTTGCATTAATATTTGGAGAATTGGAGAAACAAAACCGTTTTGGGAATGCATTCTTTCCATATAATCTAAAAAAAATCACAAAATATTCAGCAAAAGTTCTCAATGAAAGCTAAATTCAAGAAGGAGGATATCAACAGATTGGGGTTTCAATATACTGTTTTGTAGTGTAATTATTGCAAGAAGATGACAGTAAAATGAAAGGGCACATACACTATGAAATGAACTATAAAAAAATTGGTTGGTTCCTTTTTTATAGAAACAGTATAATAAATATAAATAACTATATAAAAACCCACGCCGTGTTAGCCAAATTAGAAAGGATGAGCCCCAAGTACATCGATTTTGACAAAATAAAAATAAAAAAAGGATTGAAATATATTTGGGCTTTCCTCCTTCTTCGTCCAAGAAAAGGGTTCACCCCGGTTGAGCTAGGTATTGGTGGGCCTAGCGCGCACAGCACATGCGGACACGCAATCGCTAGGCCATGGTATGGTGAGCTTAGACAGCGACATCTGCGACTGGCGAGCTCCGCTGAAGCTCGGGTGGTCGTGCTACTCCCGAAGAAGTTGTTTTGTACGCGGTAGTCTTTCGTTTTTTTTGGTCGTTTTAAAATTTTACACTTTGATCGCATTATCGTAAAGAAGGGGTAGGGCTTAAATGCGGTAGCATGACATCTAAATAGAATAAAATTTCGAATCCAAACAGAGGGAATTTTAATGCATGAAATTTGCCCAAATCTCAGTAAATAAATTAACCAGAAAAACTATTTTTTCGATGTTTTTCTTATTTCCATAACGATGATATTGTTTTACGGTAATAGTGCATTTAAATTGATTTACGAGTATATATGTGAAAGATAAAAAATTTTTACAGCTTTCCAGGAAATCAATGATTTGAAACCCAATTTTCATTCGGAATATGTAGGACTTCCATCAAATTAATTCATTAATTGATGCAACCGAAGAATATCTTGGAAGCACTATCAAATTGGAAGTAATATTGTTATCATTTCGAGCACAGACGGTGAAATCTGATTAAGGAAGGCATGCAGATTTGTTCAAATTGAAAATGTATGAGCTGTATTCGGTCCGCATCAACCCTATTGTGTTTTGTTATTTGAAATCCGAAGAAGTTCACCCCTTTTGAGTCAGAAACAAAGGGTGGAAAATAAGATTCTTTCGATTTTAACAACGTGAGATTCAGTCGAAGTTCAAAGAGCATAAATACAATCATGAAATAGCCAAAAGCATTGTTGTTAGTTGTAAATTATTTATTTGTTTATTTAACTTCATTTTTGATGCTAGTGCATCAAAATTATTTGTGTATGTCACATAAACACATTCTTGAAATGCACGAGCGAAAGACACCCTGTTCCGTAGTTGAAAACAATACAATACCACTCGTTTCATGCAACAATATAACGAAAGGACCTTGACGAACGCGCCCTTAGCAAAGGAAGCGTCCCTTTGCAATTGAAATCTTTGGCTTCTAAATTATATTTGAACAAATTTCATCATTTTCATTCCAGGAGGTCCTGAAGACCAATGAGCCAACAACCAGAAGAACAATGAAAGGTTAAGTGCCAAGTCTTTCGCCACTTGGTAGTGCACATTTGTCGCACTTAATGTTAACAATAGGAACACGGCGAAAACAGTACAGCAGAGGATGGATGAAGGATTTGATGAGCTATATGAGTGTGTAGTGCTGTGAGTAGTATAGCGAGGCAGGAGCCCACCTACAATTGGAATTTGAAGGGCGGTTTGGCACTCATAAAACCGGCGCATGTATATATATTGTGAAGACGATTGCAACAGTGGTGAGGATGACAATGGTTTTCTGGTGCGAGTCACATCTGTAGTTTTGAAAAGGAGACAATGTAAATTTCGCGCATGAATTAGTAGAAAAAGGGTGCGACAACTTGTTAGGCAGCAGTTCACAGGAAGTAGCAACACGTATCGGTTACGTAATGTTTGTAGGAGATATTGGCTTATTCTTATTTCATTTTTTGGTACTGCACTTATTCAGAAACATGTACAGCATTCACGAATTTGAATGTTCGTGTGAAAATTTTGGCTCCTAATTGACGACACAGAACAAACAAACCAATATCAATGGAGAAACGGATTCTAAAGTGGCATGATTGTATAATTGGTGCCGATACTAATGAAAGTAAGAGCAGTTTCAGCCAATCAGAAGAAGCGACGTTGAAATATGAAAATGAAATAGCTATCAGATTATTTGGATGAGATACTGGATAATTCCTGAAATTTCGTAATATAGTAGTTCTGGTTCCCCAATTTCGAAACCATTGCACTGTCAACTTTTGAATTCGAGGAAATTTTCCAATTTTGAAGCAATTTTTCACCCTCAAAAATCAGGGTTTTCGAAAAATGGCCGCCATTTTGTAATTTTTTGAAAAAATAATTTTCAATCTAGTTCATGCGATAGCCACTTTAAACAAAGATCCTTTTTTCTTCTCCTTTTCTTCAGATCATCCAGACAGACATACAAAATAACACATATTTGATAGCATTGGTGGAGCCAGATTGGCAAACAAATTTCATATTCTCCTGATATACGAGGTATGATCAAAAAATCAGGTGACTTTTCAAATTTCGCGGGCCTCGCAGATTCAATATGCGAAAATTGATTTTTGTTATGTTGGTACACATGTTTTCAACATATGTCAGACGTGCTTTGGTGTACTTGGCGGTTTTTTTACTACCGACAATAAAAATGAATCAAAGAATCTGTTTTAAATTTTGTGTGAAAAATAAAATGATATGCTTCGATCCACTTGAAATGCTGACTGTGGCATTTGACAAGTCTACTTTGAGCAAAAAAACGTATTAGTGGTACAAGTTCATTACACAAGGCCAAGAAAATTTTAATGACTATGCTCGTCCTGTACACTCCAGAACGTCAACAACCGATGACAACGTTGAGGCAATGAAATTTGGAAGTCTCCAAAACCGAAAAAGGTACGCCAAGTTCGATCAAATGGTAAGGTTTTGCTCACTATTTTCTTCGATTATTATGACGTAGTACATCAAGAGTTCTTACTACAAGGTCGTACGGTCAAAAAATAGCATTACCTTGAAGTTATGTGCGAAAAAAACGTCTGCAATTGTAGAAAAACAATTCATGGATTTTGCATCACAAAACTGGACCTGCTCCCACATCATTGCTTGTGTGTAATTGTGTGGCCAGAAACAACGCGACAATCATCCATCAGCCACCATATTCACCGGATTTGGCAGCTTGTGCCTTTTTCTTGTTCCCAAAACTGAAGAGAGCCATGAAAGGACGTAGGTTTGCAACGATTGAAGAGATAATGACTGCATTGCTAGAAGAGATCAAGGCTTTACCAACAATTGCTTACCTGAAGTTCTTGGAGGGTTGGCAAAAGCACTTCCTTGTAGACGAAATCTCTTCGTTCGATGGCATAGTTCCCAGTCGGACTCTTTGGAATCAATTCTTTGGTAATGCATGATTTCATCGATGCTTATGTTTGAAAATGGAATGGATTCCAAAGGAATGCATAGGGAATATGAAAAGTAATCATTGAGTGATTGAAAATTTCTATACATTACCTAGTAATGCAAAAATGAAGCGATGGTAACATATTGCCAGGGCATGGAATAATGGCTAAAAAACAATGTAAGATCAAAAATCGCAATTTGGGCTCGTTTACCATCATCGTGCGAGCAATCTTTCCAGGAAATATTCGTTTCGTTTTGTGATTTCATTGCCATCTGTTTGTGTTCTAGGTAGCAAAAACACAAATCTGCAAGGATTCTCAAGGTGAGTAATTAACCAAGGCAGGTAATATTTGTCTCAAGTTTTAAAATTCCAAAGGATTAGGAACTAATCTTCTGACGGTTATCTAACGGGTAGGATTTGTGAATTGAAAAAAGTGCTGTGCTGAAGTGAGTGATTGAGACATTGAAAAGAGTGCTGTGCAGAAGTGATTTGAACTCAAGCGAATCAAAAAGAAATACATAGATGTGAGTATAATATTCAAAAATAATCAAATAAAAGTCTGCAAAAATCAATGAGTGCAAGGAAGCGATGCTGGAATCAATTCGTCGGAATGCATTCCATCATTGATTCTAAGTAATGTCTTCCAGAACCGATTACCAAGAGGCATTGATTCCAGCATCGCTTCCTGGTAATGCGAAATGGAGTTAACGCGGATCCTGCCAATGACATCGCCATGTTAAAGTAATCGATGCGGTATTGCGAAAACGATTCGTATTAGCTTCCGAAGAATGATTACGGAATCGATGCAGTAAGCATTATAAGTAGAGGTTCTACTGTATCAACCAGACTCTCCTGATTTGTCAATCATCTACCACGGATCACCAAATTTTTTAGCACGAAGACTAAAAACTACGAAACATATACAAGTCCAATCAGTAAGTTCGGTATTTAACTTGTTAATACGAAAAAGTGCAAGGAATGTTTTTTGTTTTGCTCTTGTAGAAAGAATGCGTAATTTTGCGCAGAATTTTCCATTGGAAATCATTATTAAAAGCCTGAAAATGTGGACAGACTCACATATTTCCATGAAGGGACATTTTTAAACAATCCATATCCAATCCAATCCACTTTGTATTGTAATCAATCTTCATGAAGTAGGAAAATGTCAATATTCACGAAAATTCAAAAGAAAGTTATGTATATATTTTCAGCATGATAGGATACATAGATGCACGTTCTTTGCCTAATAAAATAAACAATATTCAACAATAAAAAATCGAAACACACGCAAAAATCTAGATTACGGTAAGTTTCTCCATTAATTCAATCGTGATGCGGTTATTTTTAAATTTGAACCATTAAATCGAACCTCATATGATTTTGTTAACATCAGATAATAGATGACTGACATCTTTTCAAGTAACCATTGAATTTTACGTTGTTCACTTGCATTTTTCGATTACTACTCAATTCATCTACGTCACACGTATGTATTATAGTTAATGCGAAATGACCTATTCTTGATAGCCTATTTTGCGCTACTTCCAAAAAAAATGGTCCTTGAAATTTGACGCTTTTCGGTCAGATAGCTCCGTAAACAATCCATAACAAGCACACATTGTTTCCTATTTAATTTCTCATAAGAAAGAACGAAAAACATACTAAATAAATTTTGAGAGATTTCTATGACCTTTAAAGGCTTGCCAGCGAATTTATTGTTGTTGCTTCAAAAAGATGAAAGCTGCTGCGATGGTATATTTTGTATGACCTAGAGTGAGATCAAATGTCGTCTAGCTTCGTTAGACCCAGTCTTCAAAAGACATTATATATAGCTGAAAATTCAATGTCCCACTGACTTAATTAACGCTTTCATTTATTAAAGACATTTCAAATTAATTGAGCGATAACATAATAATTGGCGATAAGAATAAAATTTCACAGATCTGGGTGACGAGTGCTAATCAGTGGCTACTGCAACGTTTTCAGCTATAGACGAGATACGTAGATTACGAGCGGAAGACACCAGCAACAATTCAGATTGAAAGAGAAGGAGGAAGCTACTTATAATTTGCAATGATGTAAATAAATTCAGCCATGGGTTTGCTGAATGATAACTTTTTCATTGCCAATAGGCTATCGCAATTATATTCTTTACTCTCGCCTTCATTTCTTTCCGGCTTGATCATTTCCATGCGGGATTCCGTGGTCATTTTATTATATTTCAAGACGGAAACGGTACACTTATCCGAGGTGCATGGCAATGGTGGATATGAGTTGCAATGCTGCAAAATATTGCGATTCAAAAAAGCTAAAAAACAATGAGTGGATGATATAATTTATCTAATTTACCAACTAAACAAACTAGGACTAGTTAAATTTCACAAGGGAATCTTTTCGACTTTTTCACTTTTTTGGATGCATTAAAAATTGTATATACTCCATTAACTAGTTCACATTTATTCAGAAAGGGTTAAGGTTACAGAATTGGCTGTTTCTCATTTCATAGATACACCGTTTCTAAAAATTCGATCGTTAGCACATAAAGGAGAAGATCACATCTCAATCCACTACAGAAGAATTCACTTACAAAAAATTCTTTCATGAAATTTAAAAAAAAATCGTACGAAGAATTGAAACATCTTAAGCAGCTCTAGACGAGTCTAGCTTGGAGCGGCAATAGGGTTCAACAAATCATAGCTTCAAACTTTGCTGAAGAAAAAAACGACCAAACTAACAGAGCATGAAAGGATACTGACCTATCTATGCACGGTTCAAAAAAATGCAACCACCCAAAGAAAATAGGACTATTATCAAAATTGTGGCTGTGAAAAAAGATGTACCATGCGGTGCAGTCAATCACACAGGACCCTTACTGGAAGCAAGAATTATTCAGAGTTTTCCTCCCACGACTCTCAACTACTACGGTACACCAATTAGGTAAACGTAATTGAGTGCTACACAAATTACCAGAAAGCTATTTGTTTAAATTCAAATTGGATGGAATTTTTATTTTAAAATTAAGAATTCTGGATTATATACAGAACTAGGATTTGAGTTAGAGTAAGAAGTTCACCAATCGTCAAGGGAGCGGGGCCGCAAAGCGAACGAGAACGGCGAATTCAATTTTGGTCAGATGATAGTATCCACCCCAAAAAGTGGGCAGCGCTCTTTGGAACACTAAGTGACGCATCCATGCACACGATCTAGTGTACGAGACGGAATGGATCCCAAATGAGTGTCACTTGTGTATAATCTTCATTGATTATCTTTCAACAGAATGCAAATTTGTCCGACCCTTAACCCAGCACAGTTTCAAGTGATCGTTTACCGATGTAAAACGGCCAAATTTTCGACTAGTCGTCACTACTTTTCTAAAAGTGGCCTGTTGTCAAGACGTAGACAACAGAACGCAAAAATCAGTACTTTATTTGGTACGGAATTACGACTAGCAGCTCATATCCCCGTGATGATGAGGTCCTGGGATCGTCAGCCAAGATGTATACAGCGAAATCAAGATGGCAAACGTCGTTGTTGACACCATTCTGTAAATCTTAGTCAGTATGAGGTCTAAAATATCAACGGGAACAACTGTCGAACCAATGCAATTCGTTAGCCAACTGTCGATCGAGGATCGTCAACAAATTGTCAAATGGAAAACGTCAGAGTCAACCACCAGCCGATTACAGTCGGAAATCGCCATACTCTGGGGGAACGGAGCGCATGAACTCCGAACAAGGTTCAGGTGTCAATAGGAACCACTGCCACATCAAAATAACCCGATTGAAAACTATCAACCGAGAACCGTCAGAAGAACAAACGGGTAATCGATAAACACCGGATTCAACCACTGTCTGATAATATCAGTTATAGAAAGTTGTGTGTATTTTTGATGAGCTATAACGTAATAAAATCTTAATAAAATAAAACATTTGATTTTTTGATCCACAAATTTTTATTAATACGATGTGTTACGATCCTTAGATCATTAAACCCGAAGATGATCTAATGGTTGAAATGCGTCGTATTAATAAAAATTTGTGAGTCAAAAAACATCAAATGTATAATTTTATTAAGATTTTATCTGCTAATGGTCAGAAAACGCCATAACCCAGCGGAACGGAATGCGTGAACTCTAGACTAAGTTCAATGGTCGATAACCGGGGATGGGAGAACGGGGGTGGAGAAAGCTTTAAATATGAGTGATGCCGGCGGAACAGTGCTCGTTCTCAAAGTGGTCGTTTAAAAATTGTTCGGTTTTTGGGACAGAGTCGTTCGAGTTAAATGTTTGCTTTTTGAAAATTGTTTGGAGTTTAGGAAAATTGGCAGAAAACCGATTTTTTTAAGGGCGACCAAATTGATATCGAAGCCCCAACGACGTTCTTGAAGTGAGTAGTGACGGGAAGGAGTTCGTTTTTTTTTAAATATAAAAAAGCGAACATCAAAGAAGTAGTAAGGTCGTGCTAAAGAATAATGTGTCTACGAGGTGGGAAGAATAGTGCAGCTGAAGAAAGATTTGCAAGCCGACCTGAGATAGCGTAAGGCCACTTAGTTTCGATCATATTGTTGGTAATATTACAATTATACACAGGGTCGTGAAGGGATAGACACCTAAGGAAGGTAGTTGTCCCAGTTTCCCGTTAAAGTACTTGGAAACATATTCTAAATGCAATACCACGCAAAAGCTAGCCCCTACTCTTCACGAAGGTCATTGTAGCTGCCAGAGACAGACATGATGTCGCTGAGATTTAAAAACAAACAAAGATTTTTGAATCCAACAATGCATGTTGATAAAATTAGAAAATTGAACGCCAACGATTTTCCAATTTCTTAACTGCTGTTCGAAAATTGTTGAAGATTGCATTGTAATAAATCCCCTTTTTGTCTTTTAATCTGAACGTGTACATAGCAAGGTGTTCGACGAATGCCGATCAGTTATTTGTCGAATCACAGTTAGAGTGTATCAATTTGAATGGTTGGGCGACGAACGAACATTCGATGATCACTACACTCACGAAAAAGAGCACGTAAACGTCCCTTTTCGTCGTATGCATCTTCTGGGATCAAGTCAATGTTCCCAATTTAGAACGTAAAGCAACAGACAAAGTGGCGATTAATCAGCATTTTCATAGCATTCTGTGTTTCATATAAACCTTTAATCGATTGACGCATCCCTTTCGATTTTCTTTCATCCACAATTGCATCAGCAAAACGTTTTTTGTAATCACCAGAAATAACTACAATACATAAAAATATACACAATGCTACATTCATCTGGAGACAAAATCAACGCATTTTAATAATGTTTATCGAATAAAATAAAGCAAACAGCTTACCATATTTTTGTTTAGATATGCCAAGCGAGCTCGTTTTTAGGTCTAATTTATATTTGTGCCCAGAAATTATTTATATACACAAAGTTGCGTAGATCAATCGAATTTCAATGACTCTCGACAGTTTTCGAATTGTGAATGGCGAGAAAATTATGATGTTAGTAATTAATTTTTGGCGCTTTGATCTCTTACTTAAACGATTACCTCAACAGATACTATTTATTCACTGTTGATGTTTTTGTTTCCTGCTTTTGAAAATGCTGGCAGAGATACACAATTAGATATTGATTGCAATGTTCAAAAAGTGGTGGAATTTTATTAGCTATTATTTTCGACAAATGTGTTTGTTCTCAGTAAAGTCAATTTTGAAGTATTCTTTGTGAAATGTATTCTTTTCAAGTAGACGTTGAACGTGAAGATTAACGATCGTCACAGAAATTCAAAGATACAAGCTATTTTGAATGGACTAATCAATATATATTGGCGGGACGATTTACATTCCAAGGATTCCTGGTGCGCTCATCTCGAAAAGTCAATGAATGTACATATGTAATCAAAGCCGACAGTTTGAAAACAAACAAGCCGCGAGGTGCGACCCTTGAGGTCCACACGGTCAACTTCCCAGTAATATCTACATAAACATCAACAACATTACAACAATGAGAGGTATTAATAGCAGTAACAGGAATGAGTTAATATGAATCATATCGTCTACGGGAGGGTCCATTGATTACGTAAGGTTTTTGGTCGATGAATATTCACGCGGATTAATTGGTGGGGGCCTTTTTGATCTTGAAAATTTTTGTTGGTTTTCAAAATTAAAGCATTTTTTTTAATTAAAAGACTATAAAAACTATTAAAAAGCTGCTCAATTATGCAAATATTTTAAAACTTTGATTGAATAGAATTAGAATAAAGGATATAAAGTAAAAGCATTCGTATGAACCCTCTTTACATGGTAACTTTAAATGTATTTTTTAATTTTTAATTTAGTTTTTTTCATATTCATGGAAGAAAATTTTGCCGGTGTCTCTTCAAAAACTAATGAGAATCTATAAATTTTATAAACTGGTATCACTGTGCGGTGCAAATCAGGTTAAAAAATATTTTTTATAAAAAAAAAACATAATTTTTCGCATTTTCTTCTATTAAATTAAGAAAACGGCTGAAACGAATTTTTATATTGTTGAAAACTTCACAAAGATGTTAATACACGTCAACTGACACCTTAATGATCCAAATATTATATATGGTTCGTGAGATATAGTGAATGATAAAAATGACCTTGAAAATCTTAATGAGTTTTAATGATTTTTTATTTTTAATTTAATTTTTCACGTAATCATGGGGAAAAGTTTTGATGATCTTTCTACAAACATTGTTTGGAGTATGTAAATTTTATAAACATTGTCTACTACATTTCGCAAATCAGCTTAAAAAAATATTGTTTATGAAAAAAACCTAATTTTTTGCAGTTTTTTTTCTTAAATTAAAAAACGGCTGCAAAGTTTTTTTTCCAAATGCGACAGATTTACAAAAATATTAATACGCGTACAATGACACCTAAACGATGCAAATCCTATGTTTGATTCGCGAGATATAACGCATGACAGAAATGACCTTGAAGAGCATGATGACTGTTAATGATTTTTTATTTTTTTATTTGACTTTTTTTGTAATCATGAGTAAAAATTTTGATGACATTTTTATAAAAACTGTTTGGAGTATGTAAATAATATAAACTTTGATTACTTGGACTTGACAATAAGGTTAAAAATTTATTGTTTTTGAAAAAAAACACAATTTTTTACATTTTTTTTTAAAAAATTAAAAAACACTTCCAACGAATTTTTTTAAAACTTGATAGAATCACATAAATTTTAATACGCGTCGATTGACACCTTGTTCAAAAAAATCGTATGTTTGTTTCGCGAGATATAACGCTTGACAGAAATGACCTTCAAACGGGCAAAACAGCAAACCCCCCCGACCGAAGTTTCCCAAAAACTAATCAGCTCTTAAAATTGCAAAAACGCTTCGATTGACACCTTAAAGAAGTCGATACGACTTTGTTTACGTGAGTTACGCTCTTTGAAAAAACTGTCCACGAACGCACACACGTACGTACGGACGTACGTACGTACATACACACACACACACATACATACTTCTTTCTAAAAACACTTAAAATATACTCGTAAGACCTCAAAACGTAAAGATATGTTGAAAATTTCAATTTCGATTTTCGAGGCGATTACAAGAACTTCCCATATACTGGGAAGTTAAAAATGGCAAGACCATTGTCTTATCTTTACAGAATTTGACATACAAGACTCTGTTGAATTTCAAATAAGTGTATCTGTGACCCTTAAAAACACCTTTCAATTTTCACATCCGGGAAGGCCAAATTTAGAAGTTACTGCTATACCTCACGAGGCATAGGCTCAGAAACAAATAAAAACAGCTTGTAAAGAAAAGATATTCATTCTGAGGAGGGTCCATCTATATGGACGCAATTTCAAGAATATTTTTACCCCTCCACTCTCCTATGTCACACTAAGTAACATTTTCAAAGACACCCTCCTCCCTTTTATTACGTAACAAATCCATTGTCCCCGTCCGACTTTTAAATATTTTAATCACAAAATATTAAGCCTGTCAATACTTTTAACCAAAAATCCTTATTTTATTTTATATTTATTATAAATAAAGTTATTTTGACTAATTAAAGTATTTTCACTAATTTTAAATTTTGTTACATAGCAATTTGCTAGACACCCACTCCCACCATGGAACATTTAGTAAAATTTTCAAATTTTAACAGGACTTGGCAGGGTGGGCCCAAAAATATCATTCTTGTCCGGTAAGCCCACCTAAGGGCTATTACTTCAATACAAAATTTGACGTTAGTTTGCTTCGCCGTTTTATTAACTCCGTTTTCCAGCGCTGAGGTCGGGGTAAGGATGGGAGGGGGGGCACAACCGGCCTCAAGTATGTCTGGGAAAATTCGCATAGTTGAAGTAGTACCTTGCAGAAATACTGTTCGGGGGTGTTAACTACCAAGTGCCTAGTACTCGGCTTAAGCAGTTAGGAGAGCTGTCCCAAGTCAGTGTAAAGGAGAAGGGATTCTGATTGATTCTCAGAGTTAAATCCTTTCAACAAGTGGCTGAGTTAAAGTGATGACGATTATTAGGGTCTAAAATATGCTCAACCAGTTTTAAATGATGATAACTCTTAATTTACGGCGATCAATCCAGAGTTTGACTATGGGACTCAATAGAAGAGGTTGCACTTACACATTCTCGAAACTTTACCAGAGGTATACTGGTGCCAAGGGAGCTAGGGCCTTGGGGAATTGTTCCTGGTTGTAACTTGGTGGCTGCTGTTGACATATAAAGCGGGTACAGTCATTTGGAAAATAGCTTGAAACCGGTAGCTATTCTGAAACCCTTTTGTATTGTGGTGCATTGGCGTGCTGTTTCGTTCTCAACAGGAGAACCGCTTTCCAAAAAGCGGTAAGGATGCTGATAGGTCCGATCTGTACCAGGGATATGAAGGAGCAAATGCAAGATCTGGATAAATCTGGTACTCATAATCGGAACGGCAGGACCCATACTTGTTATGGACTACTGGCAAATACGTTTAAGGGGCTGTGGTGCGAGCCCATCGTAACTGGTGGCCTAAGAAGACCAAGGTATTAACACCTATCTGGTCATGTAACCACGTTAAACACAAGGCACATCCATCGTTTTATTATTTCGTTTTTGCCGTGCATTGGACAGAGCATATTGTTGCTACCTTTTGCTCTCAGGATAGTCTTACCTCGCGTTTGAAATGTCTAACAGTGTAAGAGTCAAATGGTAAAGTAGCGTAGAAAATGTAACCTCAAGTGTGATGATGCTTGATTCTTTTATTTGTTTAGAAATTGATAATTTTTTGTTGCGATTTCGCATAAATATAAGTCATTATCAATCGTATGGGACGGTTAGCTGCAATTTAAAATCTATTACATTATTTTCACAGGGAGTACGTCCATTTACTCGCATCGAATGTGTCGTATAAATTTTAAGATCTTCTGAGAGCTAAAGCATGTCACTAACATGACTTTCCTATTGGTATTCGGCTTATAAGGAGTTATGATACGACAAATTAAAAAAAATGAACTACTTAGATTGGAACGCAATTTGAATTTTAAGCTGCGTTCAAAATCAAAGACTCCAGGACGCCAGCGTCTTCAAATGATATTAAAATTTCGTGAGAAAAAAGTAAACAAAACGGAGTATTTTACTAGCAAATGATTTCATCGGAATTAACACCCAGAATCCTAAACATCGGCAAACGATTACTCCCCTGATATTTCACGATACAACACCTGCTGAAAATTATTATACACATTAATAAATCCATAATTCCTCCAATTCAACCACAATTCTTGCCAAGTTTTATTGCTTTTGTCTCAACCCTTTGCCCAAGCAGATCTCCTGCCAGTAATATAGCAACGGGAAACTTTGAAGGGTTGAAGAGTTCAGACGCAAGCATCCCTTGTAAATCCGATTCAGTTGGTTTCGCCTCTCAATTTTCCTAATTAGAAGTAGCAATGAAAGATTTCGGTCAACGGGAAGCGTACTCCCTGAACATTGGGGGTTGGTTACTTTAAAACGGATGTGAGAAAATATGCTAACAACCCGAATGACAGTAACGTGTGGAAAAAAAACACAGCCTGATCACAGGTTTAGCACAACGATGAAAGTGTCGAGTCATCATGACAATGGCTTCTTCGTATACGATGAGCCATCATCCTTCATTGAAACTAGAATCCTTGAAAGAAGCCGGAAAAAATAGAATCCAATTCTTCGTACAATAGCAATCAGTTCCACAACATATTTCTAATGCACACAAAGTAGGGACTATGCAAAATCTTTAGTTCGTTCCATTCACCCTTATTCAAACCAATCCATCCCCCGTTTAATTCGAATTTTATTCCAATCGGATTTCCTTAGGAATACTTTAGGGTGAGACATTGGCTTGTTGAGCGAATGCCAGAATAAACAGAGAATCTTGAGAAAAGGATTCGCTATGCAAACGAGAGTCTATATGCTGTATTGTAGCTGAAAAGTAGAGTAAGTAATAGAATTTTCGAGTATAATTTGATTTTTCACCTATCGTTTGCGGTGCTTCAGTAATAACAGGTGCAAGTTGAACGAATCCGGACCTTTGAATTTTCGTTTTCGCGTAATCAATTGAATTATTGTGTAAATGGTTACAAAACAAGACAATAAGGAAAAGCTAAGGGTTGCACCGACATGCTGACACATTCAAATGCGATAGGAAGGAGGTCAATATTTTGGGTCTTTTGTTTCGTTTCAGAAAATTTCAAAAACACATTTGAATATGTCGTGTATCCGGATATTTAACGAGATTTTCAGCATGTTGTTATGCGAAGGAAATTGTAAATTATCGCGGCAATACTCGGGATTGGGGTGTAAGTAAATACTCTATTGAAATTGCAAGAGAGGTTTTTTTATTTTTGTTGAATTCAGTATGTAGAAAAACAAATAACAGTAAGACATGAATCTGATTTAAAAACGACACCGTACTAATAAGGCTGATGTAATTTAATTTACAGTGTTCCAAAAGAATACAACCAAATAAGTACACCGAAAAATAAGCAGAATATACACACCGTTCTACATATCAGAATGTGAAATGCATTCGCTGGCGCATCTGGTTCATTGGCCCAGCAAAATGAAATACAAACAGAGCTGCCAAGTATACCATGAAAAGCCGAGCAAATAACAATGCAGATAGCAAATTACTTTTAGAGGTCGAACTTGTTGGACTGTGATAGCTAAATTTCATGTTAAAAAGAAGTCAAGGAAAGATTTTGGCAGGTGAGTTATGTCGAATGATAATCGCTGCAATACAACTGTCAGGTGTGCAGCACGTCCGCAAAAGATTTTGCATAGCATGCCTGCAGCAGGCTCGTACTATTTCAATGGTGACACAAAATATTGCTGTTTTATTTCTAAATGGGACAGTAGAGACAGAAAAAGTCAATACACAAAGAAAACATGACCCAAACGTGAATCACTTACTCCAGTGATTCACGTTTGGGTCATAAGAATGGACATAAGAATGTTAAAAAAGGACGTTTAGTGAAACCTGAAGAAATACTTTTTCCACCGTTGCATATTAAACTCGGCCTCATAAAAAATTTTGTAACATATATGCATGAAGATGGTAGTGACTTTTCATACCTGAAAGAAAAATTTCTCAAAATCAACGAGGCAAAAATTAGAGAGGGAATATTTATTGGTACATAAATACGGGAACTAATAAAATAAAATAACTTGGAGAAAAACTAAATGATCATGAAAAAATCGCCTGGAAATGTTTTGTAAAGGTCGTTCACAATTTTCTAGAAAACCATAACACAGAAAATTGCAAAAATTTAATTGATGACCTTTTCATTACATACAAAGCACTGCGGTGTGACATGTCCTGGAAAATATATATGCTGGACTCACTCTGGATTTCTTTTTGATGAACAAGGCGAGCGATTTCATCAGGTCATTTCCTTAATAGAGAAGCGTTATCAAGGGAAATGGATTCCAGGAATGCTAGCCAATTACTATTCGAGACTTTAAAGGGACCAACCGGAAGCGAAAACCTGACGAAATTCATAGTTGTATATTGTACACTAAGTGATAATTTGTCTGAATGTAAAATTTTTGTACTTTTCATGAAAACATAATGTTTGATGTCATGTGCATTAATATTATTGTTTGATGATCACAGTACATTCGAAATTTGATATATCTTTTCGCGTGATCAAAAAAAAGTTTAAATTTTTCAGACCGGGTAATATTAGAGAGATCATTAGAATGTAGCAATATCCTCGGGAAACTCGGACAGCGAACATTTTTTTATGAATATGAGCAGAAAAGTTTACCAAATCTGTTAGTCGCACAAAGAGCTCAAAACTAGAAATGAAAACAATTGGCTCCACGCCTGAATCTCCTATCTTCCAAGGTGTCTGAATTTTGTAAATGCAATGTTTCCTCCACAGTAGTATAATAGCAGTCATGATGTCCAGATCCTGCACAATCCGAAAGTTTCACTAATTTTTGATCAAAGTTTATAGTGGTTTTGAAATTTTATCTATTTCGCCTTGCTCATGCTTTTTCGAATAAGTGTTTTATTTTGTCCTAGGATAACTCTGTCTGTTGGCAAACAATCGGAATGATAAAGTCACGTAGAAGGTATAAATTTCACCGGTCATTATGATTGATTTTGGCGATTCAATCAACAATCACCGAACCCAATAAATTCGATGATTGCAAGAACATTAGTATCTGACAAATCGTCTTCCACATTATGTGTTACAGTACTGTATAATTCAATTCAGAGTTTTAACTTTTCTGCAAAGCATATACAAATGTAAAAAATGCAACAAGGATGTGATGTGATGTGATGTTCACAACAGGACGAAAAACGTTTGGGTTTTAAGCTTTATTTTGAGTGCGGGTGTAGTTGCGACGTATTTCAATATACATATCCAAAAATTGATAGAGTCTACGAAATCAACAGAAGATTTGTTGTCGACATATCCGGTATTAAACATTTTTGTAGTTTAGTGGATTTGAATGTTAGTATGAGTAACAGAACTTATTACCAAACTCACGGAAACAGAAAAATCGCCGCTGACTCCATTTTTTGAAAAATGAAAAATTAATAAATAAATAAAAATAAATAAAGCTTCGAATAAAAAAAAGTCGCTGAACAAAGCTACTGGCAATATTAAAAATCACTTCACTGTATCAAGTGATGGATCTTAGGCGAAACGAAGATTTACTTCTTTATTAGTTATAGTTTCATTAATTGGAAAAATTAGTGGTAAAGTTATTGATGGAGCTTTAGTAAGTATGTGTATGTGTGTATGAAGAGTTTTATTCTGAACACGAAGAATTTTATTCCGACCACGAAGAAAATTGTTCAGCAAACCATAAAAGTTTTGCGTGTAAAATGGAGGTCAACAGTGTAATTGTAATGTTCCGACGTTCAGAAGATCTTCATGACTTTAAATACTCTCACTTTATAGGTGACGATGATTCAAAGAATTTTAAGTGTATATTTGAAGAAAAATGTTCTGTGTAGCATTCCCGACATTTCTATGTCAAATCATTAAAGACTTCCTTTCAAATCGTCAATTTTATGTGAGACATTCCAGACACTCCAGCCGGACCTCCTCAAGAATCTGTTTTGAGCCCGAACTTATACAATATTTTTACAAATGACATACCAGACATTAAAAACTGCAATTTGAGCCTTCTTGCAGACGACACTGCATGACTTTGCTCCTGGGTAGAGCCCACATTCATTCAAACAAGCCTAGAACATGGATTTATTCAACTCGCAACCTATTTTGAAAAGTGGAAGATAAAAATAAACCCAACAAAAACTGAGGCTCTATTCTTCACACGGAACCGTAAACCTGACCTGCTCCCGCAATCTCCACTTAATCTAAAAGACTATGTTGTGCACTGGAATAAGGAATCTATAAAATATCTAGGCATTCACTTGGATAGAAAACTAATATTCAAAATATATATTGAACATTCAATCAAGAAATGTGACGCGTTAATAAAAATACTATACCCATTAATCAATAGACGGTCTTCCCTCTCTATCAAAAACAACATATTAATTTACAAGTCTATGTTTCAGATAATACTACTATATGGAGCCGTAATGTGGAGGAGTTCCGCAAAAACCCATATTAAAAAAATTCAAGTTAAAAAAAATAAACTTCTAAAAATGATGCTAGCCCTTCCATTCTATTATCCCACTAATGATCTTCAGGAAATAACAAAAGTCCCTTTAATTGCAAATAATATCATTAGTATCTCTGATCGATTGCTGAACACATGCGTTTCTTCTGATAATGCACTAATTTGCAAACTAAAGCTATAATTTATACATTCGGTGGAACTTTCTGAAGAAACCAAACCATTTTCCGTAAGAATGCCATTATTTAAATTTAGGAGTAAGTTATTAAGTTAAGTTATACGTTATAGATTAAGTTTTATTACAGGTAAAAGCCACTTATAGAAGGTTTTTTACCATTTTGCTTCTACCATAATTATATTATTTTAAATCAGTCTATTTCCAAAGTATTTTCATATTTATAGTTGTAAGAGCCACCGCTCAGTTCTCTAAACTAGTGCCTATTGAAATAAGATCCGTGTAAATATTTTGGCTGAATAAAAATTGAATTGAATGATCTTACAGGGCTAATTTTGAAGTAACCAAAAAAGAAATGCGTACTGCGTGTAAAAAAAACCGTGTATAGAAGAGCAAAAGCACGGAAAAAATACACTGAAACCAAAACGACAAACCAAAACAGCTACCAAATTAACGAATTAACTGATGACAAAGTTTCAGTATAAAAAATTAGAGACGAAATTTGGGTAGCCCTGCATCACAAAATATCCACAGACCAAAATCCTTAACATCAGTAGTGCTCGACTGATTCTGATTCCTAGTGCGCCTGGCGTAAAGCTGGTGAAATTGCATTGAAAAATTATCAACACACTCCTCCCTGAGACGATGAAGTACAGGAAATTTTGAAACCAATTTACGAAGATCTCACGTCCAACGGTTATATAATAATACCTAAAACACTAATGAGAGTTTAAACTCCTGCGTTTGGAATATGGTTCCCAAACATACATTTGCGGGCAAAAACATTGTTGAAATTGCTTCACGGACAGCTGCTAGTTTTTGATGAATAACGCCACCATTTTGTTATTTTTCGGTCAAAAATTTTATTCTAGTTCCGAAGATATCGAGTTCAATGCAGAATGATATTCTGTTTTGGTTGATTTACCCAGATCAACCAGACGTCTAAAGTCATGTCAACCATCGTTTTTGACGTTTTTTTTCCAAAATTTATTGTATTCTTCAAATAATAATAAATAAATGTAAAAAAAGTTCTCTCCATTTTTCTAAATAAAACAAATAAAATATTTTGATAAAAATGAAGAAGAAAAACGACAGAGAAGGAACAATCTGGACTGTCTGCTACCAACAAGCTAACATAATGATGAAATCGAAATTACTCTAGTGTTATTAACTTCCCAGTATATGGGAAGTACTTGTAATCGCCTCGAAAATCGAAATTGAAATTTCCAACATTTCTTTACGTTTTGAGGTCTATAGAGTATATATAAAGTGTTTTTAGAAAGGGAGATGTGTGTGTGTGTACGTACGTGGACACTTATTTCTACGAGCATAACCCACTTAAACAAAGTCGTATCGACTTCGTTAAGGTGTCAATCGAAGCGTCTTTGCAATTTTAAGAGCTGATTAGTTTTTGGGACACTTCGGTCGGGGGGTTTGTTGTTTTCCCTCTTTGAAGGTCATTTCTGTCTTCCGTTATATCTCGCGAACCAAACATACGATTTGCATTGTTAAAAAGTCAATCGACGCGTATTAACATTTTTGTGAATCTATCCAATTTTGAAAAAAATCTTTCGAGCCGCTTTTTAATTTAAGAAAAAAAAGGGCAAAAAATTAGGTTTTTTTAATAAACAATAAATTTTTAAACTAATTTACGGAAGACAGTATTCAATTTTTATAAAATTTATATACTTCAAGCAGTACTTCTTAAAACAACATTAAAAATTTTTCTCATGGTTACGTAAAAAATAAAATAAAAAATAAATAAAAACATTAACAGGTATCATGATCTTCAAGGTCATTTCTGTCATGCGTTATATCTCGCGAACCAAACATACGATTTGCATGATTAAGGTGTCAATTGACGCGTATTAAAATTTGCGTGAATCTCTCGGATTTCGAAAAAAATCTTTCGAGCCGTTTTTTAATTTAAGGAAAAAAGGGCAAAAAATTAGGTTTTTTTAATAAAAAATAACTTTTTAACCTGATTTACGAAAGACAATATTCAATTTTTATAAAATTTATATACTGCAAGCAATGCTTGAAAAAAGTTATCAGAACTTTTGCTCATGAAAACAAGAAACATTAAATAAAAAATAAAAAATCATTAACAGTCATCATGATCATCAAGGTCATTTCTTCCATTCACTATATCTCACGAACCAGATATAATATTTGCATCATTAAGAAGTCAATCGACGTGTATTAACTTCTTTTTAAATATTTTAACATTATAAAAATCCATTTTAGCGTTTTTTTTTTAATTTAATAGAAGAAAATGCGAAAACTTAAGGTTTTTTTCATAGAAAATATTTTTTTAACCTGATTTGCACAACACAGTAATAAATGTTTATAAAATTTATACATTCCTATCAGTTTTTGAAGAGAAACCAGCAAAACTTTTTTCATAATTCTGAAAAAAAATTCAATTAAAAATAAAAAATCATTCAAAGTTACCATATGAAAAGGGTTCTTCCGAATGATATTACCTTATATCTTTTATTCTAAAGACTTTGTTGTAAAGTCAATCAAAGTTTTCAAATGTTTGGATAATTTGAGCAGATTTTTAATAGTTTTTGCAGTCTTTTAATTAAAAAAAGTGGCTTAAATTTTGAAAAGTTTAATATTTTTAATTTTTATCTAGATATTACAGGGAAGTTGACCGAGTGGAACTCAAGGGTCGCACTTCGCGGCTTGTTTCTAATATATTTGCAACAGAACTCTTGATAGTACTATAAAAATACAACACAGTCAGTAATCCTGTCAAATTTCATGCAAATCTGTGCATATTCACAAAACATAAACTCTAAGTTAGTTCAAAGATTTCACGATTCCTTTGATCATAGTATGCCAGCAAAAATTAAACGTTATTCTTTCATGTAAGGAATTCCAAATGTTGACCGTATCGGACTTTAGGCTAAGTGCTAGTGCTCACCTAAACGGTTTATTGACCGAATACGATTAACAACAGCCGTGAACCATGAAATTAGAGAGCCATTTGGGCAAAGGATCAAATCTAAAATCTATAGACGGTACATGGTGTTCCTGTAATTCATATATGGATTGACAACAATCAATTGCTCCCCGTTTCGATACAAAATCACTTGGATACGATGAATGCAAAGCACTCTCTATGGTTCCATTGTCATTTGGATTTATTCATGCCGTTTGCCCGAATGAATTGGTAGAAATGATAACGCATTCAATAAAGTATTTTTGTATAATTGCTTTTCTGTCACCTCTCGGATGAATGGTGTGAATACACTTGACTAGAAGAATATCGTCATCGTCATGGCGTTATCATTTGTTCGAAATTGAGGAGGTAAAAAAACAACATTGAAAATAAAGTAGCACATCCACGTTTGTATCTATAGATGGCAGGATCAAGGAATCGATATAAGTAAGCCGAAGTAGAGATAGAGGATAAAGCCGAGTGGGTGGTTGTCGAGTAGCAAGTTTACTGTTGAATCAGAAAAAAATTGAACCAAAGCTAGAAATAATGACACGTCAGAAGGTGTAAGGATGTGAATAAAATTCACACTTTTATCCTCAGCCAACAACGTTTTGAATGAATGAAGAATGATTGGATGAATGAATAAGCGATTGGGAATGATGCGATGATTTGAGTGGCGATAGGACAAAGAACCACACATAAATGTATAAGGAAAAGTGAATGGTACGAGGACAAAGGTATGTGTTGTGGTGCGAAAATAACATGAGATGAAGTTTAATTTAAAATGGAAGAATCTTTGAGGGTGCTCCTCGTTTTCTCAATGCATAGCATTCTGAAGTTTGTTGAATATTTGATTAGAGACCGAACGATAGATTGTTGTATATGTGAAAGTTAGTACTTGTTTTAAATATCCAATTAGATAGAAAACAAGCTTTTGAGGTTTGAATAGATCATTGACGAAACAAAGACCATTCTTTCGCTTCAGTACATAATTAATTATTATGTCCGAAATTTATATATAAATCGAAAATCAAAAGAATGATCCGATTGGACTTTAAAAAGTAAATCAATTTTTAAGAATTTCGAAATCTCTGTACCCAATTGTAGAAAAGCCTTTTTGCAGTGTAACACAAAAACTAGGTCTTTTACTGAATAAATCATCCATCTTTGTAATCATTCGCATCGTTCATCAATGAAGAGTCAAAAAAAATTAAATTATTTTCTAAAAACAAAAAATTTTAGTAACACTGTGATCCACGAACGCGTGTCGCTAATTATATCTCCGTTTTAGTTCGTAAACTTAATTACTTTGGCAAATAAACGCCTGCACTATATAAGCGATACGCATTTAGTCCTGATGTTCAATACCATTCGATACTTGGGCGGTAAAGCGTCATAACAATATAAGTGCCATATAAAAAAAAACGATTTGAGGCAGCGTTCCTGGTAAGTCATCCAAAAGGACCAAAAATGATGATGTACTAGAATTTCTGTTTCATTCGTTAAGAAGTGGGTAAATTTTTTTAAAGAGTCTGGTAGTATTGACGATGAGTCAGATGAAGGTCCTAAGAGAGCGAGCACTTAAAAGCAAGATAAGATCATCAGTACCTTTTTTGAGAAAAAAAACCCGCCATTGAGTCTACGAAATGCGAAACAGAAATTGCTTACCAAAGGAGTCTGTATATCACTCAGTACGAGAAGGCGTCAAAAGCAGGAGCTTTTGTTTACCGAAGAGCATATCTAAAAGAGACTAAATTGAGCCAGGACGAAAAATGGTGGAAAATTTTGCGGCGTACAGTAAAACACCTGGCATAAGTGAACGTTTACGGGTGCTTCTCGAAAAGTGGACTCGGGAAGCTACTCGTTTTTACAATAACTCTGAATGCTGAGTTAATGACCAAACTTTTTAAAAATAGTTTGTCCAATTCTGCTGAGAGTTTTTTTTTGTAATGGATTCTGCAAGAAGACAATGATCCTGAACATCAGAGTCGTCTCTGTACCAGCTGAAATGAAGACAACGGAGTCAAAATTTTGGATTGGCCATCTCAAAGTTCAGATGCGTACCTGATAGAAAACGTGTGGTCACTGATGACGCAGAAACTAAAAGACAAAAGTATGATTACCACATGACAGCTTACGTTTGCTTCCAAGAGGTTATGGCAAGGTTTCACCATGGAATACTCACAGGAAATGAGTCAGAGTTGCACGTAAAGATGTCAGGCAATAATTGATAATAACGGCGATTGGATTCCACATTAATATAATTGCGAAAAATGTATTCCCTCTAATCTAAACGAATCAAAATGTTTTTCGTGCTTTTTATGGCGACAGAATTGTCCAGAATTATATCCGAGGACCTTAAGTTAAAAGCTAATCGAAGAAGGATCAACCAACTTTTGACACCTGCTTCAAAAAAATTCGACTAGAAAGATCAAAAAAGCCTCTGCGACGATATTCTAGCAACAGACACTAGGACATCCTTTTCACTGATGATAAAATTTCCGCCATTTAAAAGAAAATAAATAGGCAAAACTGTAGAATTTATGCACATAGCAGTAAAAAAGCGGAAGATATGACCCTCCCTATTCCGTGTGCCCCACCATCTCGTTTCTGTAATGGTTTGGCTAGGATTGTTTGATCTTGGTGCAACAGTGCAAACGTGGTGAAGCTTCTCAGTGCCACAATGTTCAACTAACAATACTGAGTCTTTCAACAGGATTCAGTTTCTGCTCATAAATCCAGATCCACGCAGACATGGTTGCAAACCAATGTTCCGGGATTTATTGATCATGAAGATTGGCCGTCAGGAAGCGCAGATTTGAACCCATTGGATTAAAAAAATATAGAGCGTTTTAGAGAAGAGAATCTGCTTGTCTCGCCACAGGAATTCAGAATGCTTGGAGCTGTGATGAAAACTGTGGCGAATTAAAGCTGTGATTTAAAAGATAATTGTCCTCTTCCTTTGTGGGCTTGAAAGATTGCACTTCAATGATGTATTGCAAGACCAATACAAATTCGTCCTAGTAGACGTAAATGTTTGTTATTACGTTGACGTCAACTGAATGGTAAAAACTTTGTAAGGCAAGCCTTATACAGGAACTAGCTTAAGAATAATGCTATAAAAATAAGTAATTTGGTGTTAGAATTTTAATATGTAATTTGTAGAAAAGTAGTTGCTTGTGAAGAAAATGCTCATCAGTCCTTCGAAATATAACTGGAACAAAACAGATTTCCAGAGAATGATAATAATACAAATAAACAATAAAAACCATCATTATTTCCCCATTCATTTTTTAAGGGAATTAAAAACTGCAGTTGCAGTAATATACCCATACTTTCATCACTTCTTATCCACAGAACTAATCCTGAATGGAAAGACGACTCAATTGAAATATATTTGCTAATATGTGTAAAAAAGATATGGAGACATGCACATTTTGCACGCTTTGAAAATATTTTTTTTTGAAAACAGCATGACATGAATTGAAACCGTTCATCTGCACAACTGCAACAAAAAAATAAAAAAATATCAAACCATCCAAGCTTTTTCCTGAGCAAGGCTTTCACCTGTTTGCCATTTTTGGTTTCTGTTTATTTCACTTGCGAATTATGCACATATATGCATGCCACATAACATAAAGAAGCAAAATATGAGAGTGTGATTGTTCTACTTTAACGTTAAGTGAAAAAGTGTTTTCATTGCTATCATGTTAATATGTGGATGTCGCAATCATGTTTTTGAATCTACTCGAATCTGTTCACGCTACTTTCCATATCCTCTGAATATACAATCCTATTTATGGTACAAGGAAATGATGTTCTTGAATAATTTCAACAACAAAAAACGTAGAAGACGTTTTTTCATGTAAGGTAAGTGTAGAAGGGACTATATGACTAAAGGACAAAAGCAGTATATAACATGCGTCGCGAATAAATAGCAATAAAAACAACAAAATGAGATGCAAATTAAAAGAAAGTGCAAAATGAAATGGGCCATCGTACTTGTGGTTGCAAATATCTATGAAAATTTTGCAGGAAGAACAGTCATTACATTAATTTAATTAAGAATTGTTTTTGTTTTGCATGCTTGTGTATTTAAATACATTGAAAACATGCATGAAGATGAAAAATAGTACACAGTACAGATGCGGACATGGTGTATTTTTATAAAGGTGTACTGATAAATCATCAAGACTATTTGCAGGATGACTTCTTGGCCTCATACTTGTAATGGTATACGACGTGGTGTATATATATATATATATATATATATATATATATATAATTTTTGTTCGCCGAGAAGCGGCAACCACACACCTGATCACGGTAACTCGTTCGCAATTCGACCAGAGGAACGTTATCAGGTCGAGAAAAGGCGGGTTCTCTGAGGCATGTATGAGTCTGGTTCGTATCGTCGACCCGCGTGAAAGGGTTCCTGTGAACGCCTTACCGTTATCAGCTGGGTCGCTAGTGGATGAAAAAGAAGGGTTTTGTTCGTGCCGACCACCCGGGTGGAGAGTTTTTAAGAAGCGAGTCGGTAGATTTTGATCTTAAAAAGTTGATTGTGAGACAGGAGGAAGCATTTAGAGCAAAAGATAAGTGCACTTGGCGTGAATCAGATGTCCTATCTTGAATATATTGAGCGCCAAGAGGAAATTAGACGACTTAATTCTTAGCAGGACCGTTTCAAGAAAAAATCAATGCTTTAAGGAAGCAGTGAAGAAAAACTGAAAAACGACACTATAACGGTGGTTATAGTGTCGCTGTAGTTTTCGCGATGTGAATATACGAAATTGAAACCAGTTTGGTCCATTAAGTGAGTTTAAACTGATCTCTGCAAGTCGTTCATCTCGCACGTGGTGTTCTTAGGTGACTTGTACCCGCACCTTTTCTCGAGGTGAAAGGATTTATTTGGAAAATTTAAGGAGCACAATAAGCCATAGCCAGCAGAGGTTGGATCTGTTTTGGGAATTCGTTGCTAATATCCTGAATGAAAGAATTGATTTTTTGAATCGTCTTATATACCTATACCTTGATTACTTTTAAGATGCTTTTCGGTATTTGTCTAAGACGTTTTTTTGGCGCAATTAAATTGATTATTGCTAAATATTGATGAAAAGAAGAACGTATGTATGCCAACCTATTATTAAAATTTGCTGCAATGCCTAGGATCTGTATTCATCCTTTTAGCTATCAACCTCATCATTTAGGTTAATTGAAAAAAATATGTATGGATTGTTCTTAATCATTCCCAAAGAAAATGAAAACGCTTACTGCATTATGAAACTTGTTAAATGTTTTTTTTAGTTTGATTTTGAAAGAAAGAGAGAATCGAGGAAAAATGATTATGTTTAGTTGATTTTTACGAAATTACTTTAAAATTTTAATGGATATAATATGTGAACAAGAATTAATCATAGTTAGTAATTTAACAATTTATCAGTTCCATATATAAGTGTGTGGAGAGCGCTCCCCCCTTATAGAAAAAATGTAAGTTTGCGTATTTTTTTCCTCTGACATAATTATAATAGCTTAAGTTTTTCTCTTGTTTACTGTTTCTTTAATTGGAATAAATTTGCGAATTAAAATCCCTCGAAGGATCATCCCTCCATCTTGCTTTTCAGGATATAAGGTTCACCCCGGCTCAAATAAGTATTGGCGGGTCTATCGTGCAAAAGACATGCGGACACGCAAGCACTAGGCCATGGTAGGGTGGGCCCAGGCAGCGACATTTCTGCCTGGCTGTAACTCGTTTTCTGTCCGGGAGCAGTACTCGAGGGGTTGTTCGCGTGCGGAAGTTTTTCGTTTTTTACCTTTTGGGGTAGTTTCGGGATTTAGAACTTCGATTGCATTAAAATAGAGGATTTTCGAATCCTCGAGTGAGTCTTGAACGCGATATTATCTCGTTATGGGTGCGAGATTTTATTTTATAAAGTAACGCAAGATGTATAGTCACACAAGCTTGGATAAAATGATTTGCTTTTTGTTGATATTTTTTGTCGGAATTAGTAATCTGGCAGATAGATGGCTGAATCTCTTCAAATAAAATTCGGGGCTTATGATAGAATACGCACCCAAACTGAGCGCCATCACACTTCTAGCTAGATAGAGGCCAAACCCGAAATAGGCTGCACGAAAAAGGAGTTTGTTGCCTCATTCCCAGTATTGAATGTCCATGAGGCCAACGACACGAAGTCCTGTTATTTTTTAAATGATTTTTTGTCGCAAAATCGTTCTCTTCAGCAAATACAATTGCATTACATACTTTGGAAAAATATGAAACATATTAATTACTACATGAAAGATTTTTTCATACATTTCGAGTTTGTTTGAGGGATATTTTTCACTTTAATATGTTCAATGTTGACGAAAGAGATTGATACCGAAATAATACATATTGCATCCTTCTGAACAAGCTATGTTTGATCACGGCAGTGCTTTCCATAATTATTCAAATACAGGTATTTCATCATAAACTTAACATAAAGCAAATTTATAAAACTTCCCTATTTAATCAGATTGGATTTTCCTAGCCAATTGAATGCTGATTCATGTTTTCATGGTCCAACCAATACTATTGTTCCATTTCTACAGGTCACTTGTTCGTTTCTTTTTTTTTTAAAAAAAATCTCCTTTTCATTAAATTTGCTCTTTGATCATTCATTCATTCGTCTACCATTAATGACAATTTTGTTACCGGACTGAAGAATAATGATATCGTCCTGTGCTTTTACATTCAAGAACCAAAAGCAAAAATACAGGGAAAAAGCACATCCGAAAAAATGTCTAGTGGCAAACAACAGAGGTGCATGGGTGGTACACGCACAGCCAATACTTTAATTCCTAAAAGGATATTCCAGACTTGTTTTTTGTTGTTGTTGTTAGTGGTTCCCTGGCTATGTGCTCCCTATTTTCGTTGTACATTTCAACATGAAGGATGATGCTAATGTTATTTTGATATTTGTCCACCTTGGGTTGATTGCTTTATCCTGTGTTCTGTTGTTACGACTGTTGTTGTACATTACATATCTAAGGACGAGTTTGTTTGGTAATCGAATCTGCATAGCGAAACAAGGGGAAAATTCCGTGAAACGTAAAAAAAATGTCGGATGTTGCAGGTATAACATCGTAAAATACTGTTGAAACAAAAAAATACCGTGCAAAGGACTTGAAACAACCCACAAAAAATAAATAAGCAAGTTCTCAACAGGACTATTTTTTATAAGAAAACTCAGCCAGCGTACACTATCGGCACGAGAAATGTAGCCGAACAATCATGCAGAGAATACCACAAAGCTGATATTTTTTTCGACGTTACGTTCTCCAAGCATTAAGGATAAATTAATTATCGACTGATGATGAACAGATTGCAATATATTTTTGGGGGAGTAGCAACGAGACTTCAAAAATGAGAGGTTGTACTTCGTGAAATTGCTTTTATTTTGAGAGACAAAAAAATGCTACTAGGGTCCATACGTCGCGGATTTTCCTCTTTATTTGATGTCGATTCATTAAAATGCGATCATAAAAATGGCTTTTCAGGCAATTATTGCTTCCGATTGTTGTTCACACGGAAATCGAACATTTTTTTTTAACCAATTACAGTGACAGTCAATTTTCGTAATAATTCTCTTGGATTGATTTTCTTTTAATTGTTTATTTCTTAAAGAATTAAAACAAAGAAGATCGGTAAATAGTCATCTTGCATAGTGAAAAAATTAATTAATAGAAAAAGTATGACTTACTGTATATGTCCGGTAGTCAATTGAATTAAGTTGCTTACCTGAAAAAATGTACAATATGTTGGTTAATGTGATATAATATTGCTTATTATTAAGAAAACAATTTGAGCAAAGATCTCTAGATACAAAGAATCGCGCAAATACTTGAAATAAATAGTACTAAAAAAATTGATGAATATCTTTAGTCATGAAAAGACGTTATTTATTTAAGACGTTTAACTATTTTCGAACAATATTAACTATTTTTAAATTAATTGTCAACGTAGCTAGTCAAGTAGCTTTAAATATGCTTAATTTAATCTTTCTTTTTCAAGCCAAAAATCTGAGACTCTCAGCTTTGATTTCAGAATTTTCAGAATTGTCGATCATGTGCTGAGTCTGCCCGACGAAATTCACGATCACCGATTGTCGGACAGATTGTCGGACAGATTGTCGGCCGACAAAATTGTCTATCTCCAATTGTAGGTGAAGTGCGGCGGGCCAATAGATTTAGTTTGCTTACATGTCAGCCGTTAAATACTTGTGTATGCCTGCCGTGTTTTATGATTTGCATTACCCACACGCATAGATTTTTCACTTCATTTGACACTCGATGTATCGCATTGCTGTACTGGCTGTCATTTCACTAGCCACTAATCACTAGCGGAATGTGAACCCGATATGAAAATCAAGGTGATGTTGACGGTGACGGTACTTGCTGGAGTACGGACGGATCAATATGGTGCGAAGTGTGTCTGCACTCGAAAATTATGAGGGAAAACGCTGAAATTTGGGAGCAACTATGATTGATTTAAATAGAATGAACTTTCTAAAGTCTTCATGGAAATTCTTAACTGCCCAATAATAGCATGTTTAAATTCAGACGCGTTAGGGATGCTTTCATATACATAGTAAAGTCGGGATGTGCATTTTGAATAGTGAAGAGCAGAAAGAAGTTGATCGCAATTGGATTATAATATATGTGCCTCACTTAGGTCACGAACGGCTCATTGTGATATCGCAAGAAGTATGGCACGAGAAAAGGACCTAACCATGGGATGATGTGGTCCATTTGCATTTTTCTTTCTTTCTATGCAGCTAATATTTAAACTAGCAACTTCCCTGAGGCTATCCAGGAAGAGCGAGCCTAAAGTTTGCGTGCGTTTCCTGAATAGTGCTGGGCATTCACACGGAAAATGTTCGATTGTTTCTTCCTCATCTTCCGATCTGCAACTTTGGCAGAAATCGTTGAATGAGACACCCAATCTTTCTGCATGTCTGCCTATCATACAATACCCCGTCAGGACGGATACGATAGAACTCAAAGTTTCACGACTCGTGTTGAGAAGCTGCCGTCGAGTGGCATTCAAATATAATTTTTCCGGCAAAGGTGGCTGGGGATATGTACGCGGACGGATAATGGCTAGAATTAAATGTAGGTACTTTAGAAAGCAAACAAGAGCTCTAGGCAAAGAAAAGCGATGGATTGAATGCAAGATTTTTATTTCAAGTAGAACAGTGACGATATAAAAAAAATCATCGTGAGTTGTGCCTAGCGTATGGACCTTCAATAATGAGTGAAAAAAAGATTCGAAAATTATGTGGAGACTTTAAAAATGGCCGTACAAATGTGCACGATGAAGAGCGGAGATTGGCGATTGGGATCAGGCAGGCGACATCGTTGATCAAGTGAACCAAAAATTGCAAAATAGTCGGCGATTAACGATTAGTAACCTGGCTGATGAATTTCTACATATTCCACGAATCTCTATTTACAGGATTGTCACAGAGCAGATTGGATATTGTGAATTCTGGGCAAGGTGGGTTCCAAAAATGCTCACTGGCACAATGAGCAAAGACTGTGCAGTGGACGACAGTTTTTGGATCACTATCGACAGGATGGAGTTGGTTTGTTTTCCCACATTGTTACGGGTGACGAGACGTGGATATCATAGGTAGACAAATGTAGAATCGAAACAACAGTGGCACCATTCTGATTCACCCAAACGAAAAAAAAAGTTTAAACAATTTCCGTACTCGATTCGAAAAATGATGGCCACCATTTTTTGCAGACGAGAAGGGTGTCTTTTTGGTTGATTTTATGAGACGTGGGTCAACAATTAATTAACCAAATTGAGATGTGTAATCTAAAAACGAAGACGCGTGAAACTCTCGTCCAGCGGAATGTCTTCACATCACTGCCTCAATCAAAAAGAAAATACAAGAATTCATTGGAAACATTTAGACCACCCCCATACAGTCCCGAATGTGCGAACCGTTTGAAAATGACGAGGACCTCAAGATTGAACTGGTGGAATTCCCAAGCGGCAGAATTCTATGCAGAGGATTTAAGGAAGCTGATGCTGTGCTACGAAAAGTGTTTAGAACTGAATGATGACTTTGTGGAAAAATATATTAGATATTTAGTAAACTATTATCTACATGAACTTATTTTTTTTATGACCAAATGGCCCGTACTTTTGGAATACGCCTCCAATAATAAAACTTTAAGCGTTACGATTGCATCCAGGATAAGTGATTTCAAACATTTGTCGGCTTCTTGTTGCGAATAATTTATTCTCAACGCAACCAAACTGCAAATAAATTTTATGTCTTTTAGCAAATACCAGGTTAATCCCCGATATTCATTTTATTCGTGAATGCAGACGCTAAACATAAATACAGTTAAATTCTTTCCCTCGTTGGGAAAAAATTGAATTTTCTTTCTATTTACCGTTCAAATAGGATTTGCAAAAATAGTAAAATAAAAAAGACTTCAATGAAGATACGAACGCTATACGAGACAGGAAAATGGAACTTACATATGTACATACATAAATAGAGTGGTTACAGCAACGACGCTCTGTTGAGGGATGTGAGAAAAATGTTTGTTTAATTTTGATTTGATCGTTTTAACCACTTTTTCGCTCCCTATGGTAAATTTTTGCTAGGTTATCCTTCATCCCATTTCTACAGTTATCAGGCAATTTAGTGACGATTTTATTTTTACGAGAGAAAGAAAAAAATTGGCAAGGGTGCGACCAAGGCCAGGCCAAGCTAACATGGAAAATAAAAATAAAAATTGAGTCAATTAATTTACGAAAAATTGATGGATAGGAAACGTGGTACGCTGAATTGAGCAGATTTATTCACAAAAGTCATTGATAGTGAATATTCCACTGGAGATTTCCCGGCGAATTGAAACTATTTCAGCGGCGAAACGTGAAAAATTCACTTGAACTATATTTAGTTATTCCCCTGTGAATTGGTTACCATTACCATTTTTTAACTCTTCCTTTTCTATTTCCCGTCCCATGTGTTTTTTTTTCAATCGATGACACAAGAAGTGGATGGAATGTGAATGGGCACGTAATGAGATATCAAATGACTACAGTTAATCTGTAATTCATGGGAAATTAAATTTTTGTTAGGTATGCTGTAGTCGTGGATAGTATGCTAATCAAGCACACAAGGATACCCTGAAACGGTTTGTAAGTGCAAAAGAGATATAGTAAACTGTGTTCCATCACATATATGATTTGGTATGGATAATTGATTAATTTATTCGTCTTCTTTTTGTATTTTTTATAACGACTATAATGCCAAAAATAATTTCAGGTTGAGAAACTCCAACAAGGAGGAAAAAATACGGTCATATGTAATAAATACAGAAGAGAGTCCAAGGGCTAGAAAAAATTTTAAAACACCTGAAAATACTAGCTGGAAGATGCTTAATTTATGTGGATTTTAAGAGCAGCGAAGAAACGCCGTCCATTTTTCAGATGATTTAGTAATGGAAAATTTTTCCAGGAAAGACTTGAAAAAGGAGCGTTTATTGCTAGTAGACGATAAATTCAAAAAAATACATGGTATACGCCAACTCAAACTTAGTGGTGAGAAATTGACGAATAATGAAGAAGCTGAGAAGCCATTCTAGCAGAAATTAATGGACATAATAAGAAAGAAAGTCGTGATTGCTGCCCAAATTTATAACACCGATGAATCACGCTTGTATTGGAAAATGATACTGAATAATACTTTGGCTTTTGGATCGATACTAATGCACTTTCAAAGGTCACGAAAGAGAAGATCACAATTATGCAAGTGGAACACAAAAACAGCCCCTGGTGGTTGTAAGTAAAGCATAAAGGCCACGTGCATTTGCATCAGTTAAGAAGTTACCAGTTCCATTACACTAGTCAAAAAAGTTTTTGGGTTACAAAAGCAATATTTTAAGAGTGGCGGAAGTGGCATTTTTTCAGAAGTCAATAAACATTTATCAAAAAAGAAGCGAACGCTAAACCCACTTTTAGTTCTTGATAATGCACCAGCGCATCCTCAAGAGGAAGATTTGTAGTCAGTTGAAATTCAATTAATTCAACCCATTTACCAAAACGTGATCCAGAATATTAAAGTGAGATACAAGAAAATCTCCTGCTAAACGTTTTTGAGCAGCAAGAAGTTGATCCAGAGTGCACAATATCAGAAATCCTTAAAAAAACACAATGAAATGTGTGAATGTGTTTTCTCTCGGCTCAAAATTGGCAACAACTGTGGCCCTCGTTATTCAAACCAGAGGACACGTTTGCCAAAAATTTCGATCAATTTAATCCTGAAATTGATCTTCCATTGAACATTTTCCGTAGCAGAGGCTTTTCAGAAGAGGAGATAAACAATTTCTTATTCAGCGATAGTAAGCCTTTTCCGTGTCGTGGCGCCTTCATTCAACTATTTTCACACTGGCTTGCACAACCGTCACAAAGTTGTAGGGTCTCATGTGGAGTTCTTAACGTTTACCACAAGAGTCGCTTGCATTGCAAAAAAGTTATTGCCTCTCAAATTAGTCCAGTAAAATAGTCCGAATTTCGACTAAAACCGTGCATTTTAGGCTGGCAGGCAGGTTTTTATTTATTTATTTATTTATTTCGCCAAAGCAAGGCAATCACATGTCAACATATAAAAACATAAAATATAAATTACAAAAAATACTTAACCCTATAATACATGCTACATTCAACATTTCTTCGCAATGTGTAGCCAATTTTATAATGAGCATAAATTCAAGTTTCTGGAGTCGCAGCTCCAATCCTCTCGGCGCCATCCTGAAAACAAAAAAAGGGTGATGGCCCCATATCTCGGAAACTACCGCTCTCACAAAAAAGTTTATAATGACAAACTTTTTCAACGTTCAATTTGCAGCAAGTTCTGCACACATTGTTTGCCAACATTAAAAGAGTTACACGCCAAAAACGGCGTTGAAAGAGGGGAAAATTTGTCGGCCGCCACAATTTCTTTGTTTTCCCTATTCCGTGAAATGCGTTGAGCGTTTACTTTGAGATACCTTTTTTATAACTATTTTCCACACATCCATGAGATACAGTTTAGAGGTGTGTTTTTCTCATGGCAGTTTTGATCCTGCGAACTGTTCATCTGGTCTTAAAATACATGTTTCATGTAACCTTGCAATACCGTAAACGGCTTGTGATAAATTTGTCTAAAAGTTATTTCCGCGCGCCACCTAAAAAGCAACATCCTGCTCTAAAAACCGTACTTTTGACGAACAATTTGATGAAAGAGTTCGTTATTTTGGCTTAGTTATTTTAGGTCATCAAAATTCAGCAAAAAATATGCGCGATGCAATCTGGAAAATATATTATCATAGAATTTCGACAATCGTCAAACTGCACCATACCATCTGCTCTATAGATGATGACTCTTGGTGTAAGTGCCGACAATGAAAGACAATGTGAAGCTAAAAAATCTTAAAAAGAATACAAGCAGGAAGGTGCATTCCCTGAAGAATCTCAAGTAATTCTTAATTAATTCAAGACGACTTATTAGAAAGATGCTTAGGTGGTCTCACGCAAAATAATTATGAAAGTTTAAGCATATTTTTAGTGGTGGAAAAATCGTTGAAACTGCAACACATATTGAAGCATGCATTTTCAACGAATAATTTCCACCAATTTTGAAAATGATGCAGACCTTGGGCATCCTGATCGGTCTCATAGTCCTTGAATACGCCAGCAATCGCGATAACCATCCCATGTAAAAAGCGAACCGTGACAGCACTGAAGCTTTTGAGGAAAACAGGGTGAAGCAAAGGGATACAAGAATGCAAGAGAACGATTTTTTTGAAGAAAATGGAGGCATTGCTGATTAGTCTTAGGTACCGTTTTTTATACTTTTTTGAAAAACAAAAGTTTAAAGGTATTTTTCTCAAAACCAACTTTTTTTCATGCCATGACAGTGATTTTTCCGAAACTACAAAACCGATCCTTCTGAAATTTTCACCATTTATTGAATACATGCATAGTTATCGTTTCTTCTATCTTTTTAAACCAAAAAATAACATGAGAAACAAAGTCATTTTTAACTGTCCGCCATTTTGTTGTTGTTCTACATAACGGGATAATTTCGGTTCACATGATTAGCTTATCCAATAAATTTTTTTGGATTTTTTTTTGTTTCAGACCATTTCTCGCTTCATGGCTTTACATGGCTATGAAAATGCCACCATTTTGTAAAAAAAATTAAATGATAATAATTCAATAAAAAAATCGTATATTTTGACAGTGTTTTCATTAAACCCGAAAAGAATTTCATTAATGTCTACTCCAGGCGCCATGTAATAAATTCTTAAAAAAGGTCAGTTTTTTGGGAGTATAAAGCCTACAGTCCCTTATTTAAAGAGGTGTGGGAGGGAGGAGGTTTCTTTTATTTTTTTGCATAAGAACAGCTCTTTAGAAGTATCCAGTCAAAATTTGAGAGTGATCGGAGCAAAACTGATGGAGATGCAGCCATTTTGAATATATACTCTCCAACCAATTTTGCTATTATTATTAATTTCTAAACGCGTTTTTCTCAGATAAGGTTTTTCAAAGTCGGTGGTCACTGTAACTGAAAAAATACTTATCCTGCGCAAATTTTGCACACTTACTTTAGACATAAATTACGAGGTAACAAGGTCCAGATTTTGTATGTACTGTTGGTAAAATTTACTTTAAAACAACAAATTTGTCGATTTTTATTAATAAATTTTCTTAAATTCCAAAAAATTGTCGATTTTTATTTCTAAACATTGAAAAATCTTGACGTTGTTACCTCGCAAAACTCAAAAATAAACTCGAAATGTTGCACTATTATGTCTTGAACTTATAAATAAAAATATGGTTTCCATATTTTCAAAAATAATCCTTAGCAGGGGCGTAGCGAGGCGGGGGTGTTGGGGGTGTGACACCCCCCTAAAATTTTGTAGCGAGTCGGCATTTTCGTGCCGAAGTTGGCATATTCAAGAAATTTGATTGTAAAGTCGGACAGTCGGCAAATTTTTCTAATCAAGTCGGCATTTTCAACATTTATCACCCCCCCCCCCCCAATTTATGAAGCTCGCCACGCCCCTGATCCTTATAAATGTGTTTAAAATATTAAAAAGTAAGCCTCCCTCGCCCTACCCCACCTTGATGCACATTCTGAATTTAATTTCTATCATCACGATCCATTACTGGATGGTAGGGTCCTTTTTGAATTGCTTAAGTATAAGGTTCAACAACGTTTGATAAACAACCCACTTCTTCCTGCTATGAATTTTGGCTTCATGGATTTTGTGTAAAAAAAAATTCGGGAAGATTTTCTCCGTTTTCAATATAGATTGGTCCTGAAAAGTTTTCTTAGTTAGAAAAGGCAATAGAAGTTAACGGAAAACTTATCCAAAACTATTTGTTTTATCATATTTGTTTTAAAAAGAATCTCTTGAGCAAAAAATCAGCAAAAAACGAAAATAAAATATAATATAAAAAAGTCCGGTTATTCCGCATGTAGAGGAGCACCATACCAATAAAAAACAACAACATTCCGTCCATATTGGAATGAATGGAAAATTACAGACGAGCTATCTTCCACATTCATACATTCCGTGCGATATGTCGGAATGAAAGAAAATTTTGTAGAAATAAAAGAATTCGATGGATATAGCGAGAATGCAATTCTCCATACGAATGCTAGAAAGATCCTTTTTAACGATATTTTTCCAGAACTACTATTCTGTTTTTTTTTCTATGCTTACTTTCGACCCTTTTCCGTATATATTTTTGCTTTGTACTGCTGAATGAAATGAAAGGAACACTCAGGCGAATTTTTTTTTTTGGTACTATCTGAACATGTTCCTTTTTTTCCCCAATTTTCTTCGCATATGTGCGATACATTCTATGAAAGAACCCGAATAAGCTATCGCTCTATGAGCCTGCAGATGCAGTAATAGTTTTAGAAACTCTTTGATCCTGTGTTTTCCTTAGGTCCTTGAGTTATGGGAAGAAATTCAAAAATAAAAATAAAAAAAACAAGAAGAGAGAAAACTGAAAACAGACGCAGCATCTAGGGTCAGTTCACCCGCATAATAGCTCAATGCCTTTCGTCGAAACAACGTTCTTTTGCCTGGCGACCGGCTCTTGAAAAGCAGTTATGCTTTTAAACAAGCAATAGCACAAACCTTTTGCTTCCCATCCCTGCCCCATCATATGCTTTTCACATTTTCTTTTATAGAGAAAGTGCATTAGAATTTTTTCAGTTGAACTCGGTCGAAAGCTGAATATGGCGAGTGGTAGTGGGGGTTCTTTCTTCCCGGTCAACGTTAGGTGAGTGAACATTGGTCAGTTAGCTGAACAATAAGGGTTTCAGGCTGGGAACTTATTTCCTTGCTTTGTATTTCAAATGCCCGTCGGAGAAAAGAGTTTGCAAATCCTACATAGGAAACGTTACTCTCTGTTCTGTTTCGGTCTTTTGTTTATTTTATTTCTGCATAATCGTAATATTTATATATTTTTGAAATTTTCTTCAGCACGGCAAAGGAACAGGCAATATGCTCCAACTGGATGTTCTGAGAATATAATGGACGAAATGAAGGTGGGTGTGGTGGTTACAGGTCAAGTCAAACGATTTTATTTTGCAGTCAGTTGAACATGAAACTCTATTTTGGATTCCCCATTATATTCCATATTGCTGTCGTTTTCTCCAGGCTTTCGGATTTTCCTTTCAACCATTATAAATATAATCCGAATAACATTCTTAAGTCTAAGGTTTCTTTATGGTTTGCGCTGCATCAAATAAAAATTGTTTGGAATTCAAGGCGGGCGAGGGTATTGGAATATGGATAATAGCTTTTAGAAAAATGAAGAGCAGCAACATGAAAAAAATATACGTATCCTTCAATAGTATGGTCCCTCTCCACCACCAGTTAACTGAGAGGAAGCTATTCTTAATGATATGTGATGACAAAACAATAAGTATCTGATTTCCAGAGACGATACAAACTGAAAACCTAGAGAATCCTTTTGCTGTTGACATGTTTGATAGTTGACTCGTGATTGGTAAGAAAATCCACGAGAAATCAATCTGGTAAGTATGGCTTTGATTAGGTACCCGTTTTAAGGTGCAAACGCACCACGTACAGTTTAATACTCATATGCAAAAAGAAAATTCTTTGGAGCTGATATAACCGTAGGTCATTCCTGTATTCCTGTGAGGACTTTGTCATATCGGGGAGATAACTCAACAAAACAGATTCCTAATGGGGAATGTTGCTGCCTGTAAGTACAATAATAAGGTTCGTTTTCAGATAAAAGCGTACGTCTTTTAAGAGGGAAATTACATTAAATGGTTCAAAAAATCGATTTTTTTTTAGCAGAAATCGAAAGAATAACTATTTGAGAGTATGCTCAAAAGGTTTGAGACCGATATTCAAAATCCTTTTTATATTTTGGGGGCAAAAAGTGAAGCTAGGGTTTATTAAATGTAGTAAAGCTTATAGGTTCTCGAGAGAAATTTTTTTCCTAATGTAGGTTGGATCATAGCGTATAATCCAAGACTACCCCACAATCGGCCAATGTGTTAACCCTATTAAATATTGTACGGTTCAGGTGTTGCGACTTTCTAAAGATAGTGTTTTTTAGGAGAAAACGCTTAAAACGTGACATTTATTAATGATGATTTTGTTTTCACGGCACCATTACTCTCTAGAGAGTTCAGTATAGATTGGAAAAAACTAACGTATGATTGCTCCTGTATGATCAGATGCATCTTAAAATTGCGCGCGTATAAAAGATGAGATACACAGCATTTCCGTCTCAAGTGAACCGATTTCCGGATCAAATAAATATATATCCAAATTATTTGAAGAAATATGCAAATCAAATAAATTGATTTCCGAAAGCAGTTCATTGATTTCCAAACCAAATAAACTTATCTCCCAATTCAATCGCAATGGAAAATTTGTATTGTATTTTAATTCGAAAATTGAGGAATTTGTTGCGGAAATTTATTAATTTGACTCAAACATTTCTTTATTTGATTCGTACATTTGCTAATTTACTCCAGATGTTAGTCAAATTATGACAGAAAAGCAATATCAGAAAGTACATAAAATAGCTCAGCTCAAATACGAAAATGTTAAGAAATCTAGATAAAACATTCCAGTTATTTCGAATGGTATCGTGTAACAATCCTTTGTGCTGGTTAAGCTGGATAAACTGCATTCAACGTAAGATGAAAGGCGTAAAAAATGTCCTCTTTTGGAAGAATCAGTCCTTCAGTTAGGATCTCAGCTATCTAAAGGTAATCACTATTCACGGCTGTTCACAGCTGTTCATGGTGTAATGTTAGTATCTTTAAAACTTGTTGAATAATGCATTTAATATGAGAAATATTATGTCCATAAGATCGTAATTTCATCCGATTTCAGAATCAATGGATTGATAGTAAGATAAGAACCTATGATGCATGAGCTTTTTTTACATTCTTTGTCACAGTGTTCTGGGCACCCTGCTATTTCTTTACAGGAAGACGGAGTGCCATAGGATGACGGATATTTGGTGTGGTTTCTTCGATTGGCATACCTCGTACTGAACTGATTTTGCTGGGAGTGACCGTGTTGAACATTTTTGTGAAGTGAAGCGACCTGATAGAAAGCTGACAGGCACCGGGCATGCCATAAAATAACGCTGGCTAACATCTGGGACTTCTTAGGGCAAACTCTTCGCGTTGATGGAGCTTATAGGACAAGTGGCTCTAGACGTTATTGGAACACCCATTTTCCAAAACAGTGGAATACAAGGAGGCTTCATCAAAGGTCGTTGTAACGATTGCCTTCGACTTTAAGTTGCATCGGGTAGCCTTGGGGATTTTTCGGCCAAGGAAGTGAAGCGTTTTACTCACGGCTGCAGTCGTACGGGTAGTGAAGTGATAGTTCTGGACTTTGCTTTACCATCGCACTGCACAGTGGTTGGCGGTTTTTCCTTTAATACTGCGAAAACGTGTAGCTTTTGTACCGACAATGTAAACATTTTTCGTTTATTCATTGATCTTTTTAAACTGATATATTTCAATTTGTTGTAACAATAGGATTTCATTGAATTGTTAAATCAATTGTGCCATAAAACGTTTTTATTGTTCAATTTATCTGGACTAGAATATTTGAAAAATGTCTCTATAAAAAATCTAGCATTTAATTTTATGTTTTTGAAATTCTGCCATACTGTAAAAAAAACTTCATAAAATTTGGGTTTTTCTCATTCTCTACATGTGTATTGTAAGCAATAAGAAAATTTACATCCTAGACGATTCCTAGAGTTACGTGTTTGCAACATTTTTCAAAACTCACCACAATGTGGGTTAACCATTTGTTTGGTTTGAGTTTTCATTTGCATAAGTTTAAGAGGATTTTCTGAAAGTATGTCACGATTTGTAATGATTGGATGAAAAACGTATCTACTTTGCGACAAACGATGCACACTCGATCACACTGGTCGATGATCCATAACCTCCAGTATGAAGCTCACGCTGTTCCGTTCCGCTGGGTTGTAATGACTCTCGACCACCAACTGATGAGCGAATCTGGCGTTTGCCACTGACAATTGTCCACACGGATGGTTCTCTGCGAATAGCTGCCATTGTTTGTCGTCCATGTGAAATTTTATCTTTTTTGACGTCTAGAATTCGAAGAGCAACGATGACGATGATAACAACGACTAGATGTCGCAGTAACCATTTTGACGGACGATCTTAGGTCCCCAAACATCACGGAGATATGAGTTACTGGCCACAATTCCGTTCAAGGTAATTCCGGGACATTGTCCCTTATTTTAAGTAGGCATGATACGATTCGAAGTGGCTAAAAACCTCTCGAACGCGCTGCCCATTTGGTTTGGGTGAGTTGAATACGCCACACCTTTTCTGTGGCAATTTTCGACTTGTCCTACATTAAATTCTAGTTTTATGTATACAATCTTATCCTTAACCATGAAATCTAAGTCGAATTTAAACCTAGTGCAATCAATCGGCAGTTGCGGAGTAAGCGTCACAGAAATAATTAAAATTTTGACTGAATTTGAACTTTGAAGCTATGATTAGATAATGTAGACGATATTTCACAAAAGAAACAGAAACGATGTTGTCTCTATTGTTGCAAGTGTTGGTAGAATCGTCAGGTCAAGCTTTTTTTTATTCAATTTTTGACTAATAGTTTGTTCGTAACATATTTTTGAAGGTATGCACTTTCAGATTATAAAATAAAAAATTCCAATTTGGATGATAAATTTGAATGGAGTTTTGAAAAAAATTCATCTTAAAACCACGCCTAATTTAGATCCATTAACTGCCCGTGGAAACACCATCAAACAATAACCATTTAATATTAGAAAGTTTTCCGAAAATAATAATCCTGATAAGATGTACAGAAGATACGTAAAGCTGCATGAAATTTAAATAGCTTAGCTAATAGTTGCATTCAAGATTAATAGGTCTGTGAACACTTAAATTTCCAACGAGTTTCATCTTTCTGCAATCTTCCTCATTGGAAGGTTTCAAAGCCATGTTTTATTATTCGTCATAATATTTACTTTAATTCTTTTCATCCTGTGAAAATTATGAAACCCGATAAATGAATTTAGAATCTTTTCAAAATATTTAGCTTTTTTTAAATATTCATATTTTAAGTCATTCGTTTGGGAATATTAATTGATAGATTTAACGCAGTTTAGAGTCTCTTTAGCAATCACAAATCTGTTTCACGTTGCACATTCAAACTCCACACATTTAACAAATAAAATTCAACAACACCTCCATTTCAATCTAATCTCAGCGCTTTGTATCTGCAATAATTTAATGGATTTGTGTGTGGGTAACTATACCTTGGAAAATTCTAACAGATATTTTTTGATCTATTAGAGCATTCATTTTTTTCGTTTTCATTTATTCTTAATTTTTATGTTTCCGTTCCTGTCGTTTGTTTAGTTGCCGTGGGTCATTTATAGAATTTCTTGTTGAAAAATCAACCACGAAACAAAAAAATTCACTCCCCATTCTTGGGTTGGTGCTCAAGAGATGGTCGCGATGGTGCACAGGTGGTGCTAATTAAGGTGATTTTTGTCATTCTTTTGTTAATTTCTTATTTTATTTATTTTTTTATATCTGTTTTTAAGTGTTCATTTTCTGGGACATTAGCATGAGAGCTGCTGGATCTGAAGACGTGTCGTTGTGTCTTCTATATTTATTTTGTCAATCTTATAGTCTCGTGGGTTTCTTTTACAAAACTAAGAATATATGTATGTTGATACGCATGTTTGTAGACATGTTCACAATTTGCAGCATAGATTCAAAGTTAAATGGCATGAGTACGTGATCGTAAAACAAACTTTACGAGACAATAGATGGCCCATAAAACAATGTCTTAAAGATAGCATCGAAATGAGTTCTCTCCAATGGGGAAACATATCTTCAACGTTAAAATCTTTGTGACAAAAGATTTCGTGAATCATACATACCCAGCAAAGATTTTAACGGACTATGACTATGATATGTGAAATGACGAAAGATGTGATGGAAGGTAAATGCGTTAATTATCATTTTTAGTAGTTTTAAAATACTAAAAAAAAAGTTTGAAGAAAAACATCAGTTGCGTTGAACTTACATCGCTTAGAAGGATTTTAGTCAAATTGGAATTATTTTATAGCTGACAAATTAGCGAAAACAAGTAATACAACAAATTTATCTCGAATACAAATAGGTCGTCTCATTATCTAGCACCTAATTTTTTGATGGGTACTTTTGTGCATGGCAAATACGAGACTCATTCAAGTTTTCAGGCGCCTTTTATATTCATCTAAAAATGTAAAAAAAAAATAGTACATTGGGCAAAAAGTAAGATTAAGAACGGCGATCCAAGGCATTTGTGCATGGTTCTTGGTTAAATGTGAAACCCGAGAATTTTGACTTGCCGTTGCTTGCTGTCCACCTGATTTATTATGATAGTGTAAACCATTTCGTTTTAAGTGATATGTGGTCTAAGAAAGGACAAACGACTTTGGAAAAATCCATATTTTTTCCAAATGATAAGTTTTAACAGACTTTCTATTAGAAATTTGTGTCATTCTCGTGAATATTAACAAAAGATATGTCTGCACTTAGTGGTCAAATAGAAGCAGAATTTTTTTTCCATTTTTTTCATACTTTTTAGCGAATATTCCGCATACTTTCAGAAGACTTTTGAAAAGCTAAACTTCAAAAATTTCATCTGGAAACAAAGCAACAGCGCTTTAATCTGACCGTGTGTATTTTTTTATTTGAAATTTTTATAGCAGCGTTATCTACAACAAAACAAATTTTTGGAATTTTTTTTAGTAAAATTTTTTTATTTTGGGAATTTTTTCTTGAATAAGGAGAATTTATTCATAAGAATTTTGCTATATGGTGCGTTCAATGTGGGTACAATTCTGAAAATGAATGTTGTTTGTACTTCAGCCTTTAGCTTGGATTTGCACTATTGTATCTTCTGTGTGAATTTTAGGAAACAGTTTCTTGATTCAAGATAATACACATAAACATGAACAAACCGACAGTTTCTATAAAAATGACGAAAATTTTATAGAATTTACAAAGTTTACGCAGAATTGTGACACGTTATAAAAAACGATATCCTACATGCTCAATTTTCGTGTACCCATTCTTTTTTGGGATAATTTTAAAAAATATGTCTTACCGAACACCGTATGTATCTTAAATAAGCAAGACTATGGAGATCTGCCTTATCCACTGAACCAAACAGATCAACATATACGAAAGACGCAATTCAAAACCAATGAATTGATAATTTTGGCTTTTGAATATCTTATCCTGAATAAGAACATGGACATTTTTGTATTACGTTTCCAATTTGGGACTCTTCAGAAAATCGATCAACATCATCAATGGTATGACAGCCCAAATCGGACCTTGGCCACCTACAATAGATTCTCGGTTCAGTGATCGCGTCTTCCAGTTCCCTATTCCTAATAGCGCTCTGCTGTTCACGTCAATACTGTCCCTCCCATCGCGTTCTTGGCTTGATCAATTTCCCTGTGCTCTACCCTTCAGGGTGCGTCTAGGTATTCCTGTCTAATCCATCATTCTACATGGCCAGCACACCGTATAGCTTGCTGAGTTTCCCAACTGTTCAAATGGGTGGGTATCGTATCGTATCGCATCGTACTCTCCGCTCCGTTCCCTTCAATAATAACCCGAATTTTGTTCTAAGGATTTTCCTTTCGAGGACAGAAAATGAACCATACTTATCGTTAACTTAACAGGCAATATCTAAAAGAACGTCTGCTTAGATTTGACGCATAGAAACGCTGGCGCAGAATGTGTGATCTTCAAATAGGGACTTCTAAAATTTGACAGTTTATAGCGGCCATATTGTTGAAGCTGCATCTGTCAAATTGGCTGTCATTTACTCAGTCTGTTTTGCCAAATCACCGTGAAAGAATATAGCGTGCAAAAACGCGTGCGAATGATAAAATGATGTTCGATCAAAATGGATGTTCTATTTGAGCAAAGTTACACACGGTTCGCTCATTTTACGCCCGCCATAATCGTCCTTCTGAGAGGACTATTCGCAGTGTGATAGATAAATTTGAGTCCATTGATTTAGTTCACAAACAACTAATACCTGTAAGTCAACGAAACGAAAGATCTGCCGTGAGAGTGTGCAGGAGAGTCTAAGGCAGTCGATTTCGCGTCGCTCACAAGAACTTGGCCTTTCGCAGACCACAATTTGGCAAATTGTGCGTTGTGACTTGGGCCTGCACCCTTACAAAATTTAACTGACCCAGGAGCTGAAGGTAAACGACCGTAGACAACGACGTGTGTTCGCTGCATGGGCTCTGGAACAGTTGGAAAAGACCCTAATTTTCATCGAAAAATCATCTTCCGCGAATGGGATGAATGGGTATGTCAACAAACAGAATTGTCGAAATTGGGTCGATACCGATTACACATTACATCCAATAAAGTCCAATGCATCCGGAAAAAGTCACTGTTTGGTGTGGTGGTTTTTGGCTGGTGGCGTCATCGGTCCATTCTTCTTAGAGAACGACGTTGTCCAGACCATCACCATCAACGGTGAGTGCTATAGGTTAATGATAAACAAATTCCTTTGGCCTGAATTGGATGATATGGACACCAACAACATGGGGTGTCAACAGGACGATGCTGGGTGCGACATAGCTCATTTTGCGGCAAGGATAAAAAAATTTAATCAACCATATCTTATAGAAATCTAATTACGCAACTTTTATCTCATCGCAAATTTGCTCTAAAGTGAATTGTTTTCAAGTAAGAAGTGAGAAAAGTAGGAAAAAATCGAAATTTTTTTGATAATTTTCTAAACATTTCGATTTATTTATTCATGTTCCCGCCTTTTTGAGAGGGAGGATAAGTCAATTATTGTAAAACAAGTTGTTCCATAACATTTATAAATATTATTACTAATAAAAAACTACCTCATGAAACGTATGGATTGTCCATTTCACTCACTTCGAAATGAACGAAAATTGTCGGAAATTACTCTGGAAAATTCTTGGCGTGATAGGAGTTGATTGTACCCAAAAATATTTTTCCGATGCTCAATAAGCATTGTTAAATTTTCTCAAGGTTCTTGAATTTTGTAAATAGTAATATTCAAATAATATAAAAAAATTTGCATTTTTCTCTCCTGAACTTAAACTTATTTATTTTTTATTGCGAATTCAATCTGTCTTAGTATATCCTTAGTATGTCTTCATAGATTCGTCATTCATTCTATTTTTTAAAAGTAACATTTTCCTTGACTGTGTCAATCCACCCTGCTTCAATTGTTTCATCCAAATTCATTTTATCTTCAGGCTTTGGCATTTCTCACGACTCCTTCTCAAAAAAAAAAAAATACAAGACGTTGTTAATGTGTCGCAAATAGAAAGCACAGCACCACGTAACATTAGGTAAATCAATGAGATGTAACGAAAAAATAATAATAAATGATTCGCAAGCCAAAATCAACCGCAATAATAGAACGATTGATTGCCCAGCGAAAAGGAAAATAATGTGCGTTCGATGTTGAAGCAATGATAAATTGTTGACTGTGTGAAAGTATGCCGCTTAAGGTTTTCACGTCTTAAAATCAATAGAGAAATTCAAGGATATAAAGTAAGAAAAAAACACGAAAAGCTGCACTTGGATAACGTAAAAGTAATGTTAGTACTTAAATTCAAAACTATCTTCTTCAGTAAAATACGATGTGGTTTTTGACTCCTGTGAAAATCTATAAAAGGACGAAATATTTTCGGCGAGACCTCGAAATGACCTAAAAAAAATAATGTTTAATGCTTAAGAAAATCAACTACCATTGTCCTTTTTTTTTAAAAAAAAACTGAGACTCCGCACAAATAATATATTTTTATTGGTATTCCTTTCATGCATGCAAATCATTATATGTGACCATTGTTTCCACAAATCCAACATTCGTTTCAAGCACTAACGGCCATAAAATTCCCACAAAATGTGGGGTGGTTTGATTGTTGGTAAACGCAAAAGAAAAGCTTACAATTTATTATAGCTGTGAACCCTCTATCATTCGGAAATCATTTATCTTCAGATATGTGCTATTTCGATTTCCTGCATTTCGCCTAAGTAGTTTTTCACAATAGTCCTGAATGGAACGAAATGTCGTTGGAATTTCGATTCTATGCTAATCGAAATTTATATTGACGATGTGATTATTTTAAGCAGCTGAAATGTTGCTGCAGCGTCTTAAATCGTCAAAAAGGTTTTCAGCAAAAAATTAAAGTCAAACAATGTTTGTTTATTGTTTAGCAGTTGCCAATAAAATTTGAAGATGATTTTTAACCATTCGGTTTTGTTTTTTAGCGACTTTTCCAAATATGATTTTTATTAATTTAATGAATTCGAAATTTTTACGTGCATTTGATTTGTGAATTTTTGTAAAAATAGTTCTACAAAATTATAGAAACGAAAACGATTATTTTTTGATGGAATAGATATGAAAGATAAGACACTGGCAACGTACGAATGCAAAAACGAGAATTTTGCTTGATCAATTACAAAATGCTGCAGAATATGTGGAGTTCCGCATAGTACCATAATTGGAATAGTCTTAATGCAATAACAACCAGTATGAGCATTGCGATCTATTTAACGCCGTTTCTTGCTATGAAGATTGAGAGATTTGAAGAATCTGAAAATGTCCCGCGGCTTTAAAACTGTCATTTCTCTTGTGGGTAGGTAGCCTAAGTAAATATCAGACGTCTTTGAAATACCGCATCACATTCACATCGAATATGATCTAATGTTTCTTTGATTTGATAGAGCTTGCTACGCCCATCGTCCTTGCCTTTCAGGGTCTGGTTTGTAAGGTTTAAGATTTTCTACAGTCTTGATTTTTTGAGGAGGATTAACAGCTTGATCTTTCCAAATTTCGAAAGGGATGTTAAGAATTTTTTTTTATATTTTGGTCAATCCAATTTTTAAGATTAGAGACAGAATGCCTCCTGATTTCACCACAGAATGATTTTGGACCTAGAAAGTTATTCGTCACTTAAATTTTTACACGATGTTCAGCCTTATTATCATTTTGTCCTTTCCTAGGTGTCCTGGTATCTACATTGGGAGGACATGAAGACATTTTCATGTCAGTTTGGACTTACGTGCGTAATAGTTAAAAGTCTTTATCGCTGCCTGCCTATGACATAGTATATCCACGGGATCCCTTCTATTCAGCGGCGTTTGTGGTGTGTAACTCTTTTTTTTATAGACACCATGTGAAAATGGTGTATGCACAACTTCCTGATGATTTAATTCCATACAAGTTTGCTATACGCAACTCTTTGCGGGAACCATGGTTTCGGCGATATTTTTTTTTGTTTTGAAGCTGGAGCCCGGGAGGATTGGGGATTCGACCCCAGAAACTTGAATTTAAGCTCACAGTAAGACAAACTACACAATACATTAAAAATCTGCCTGCCTACCGAATTGCTCCGCGAGTTTTGCAATGGTGGGTTGGCCATCGGATGCCGATTATTCGACCTAAAAATGCGTTTTTCACGCGACTTTCCCCTCATTGGGATGCAGTAACTCCGACCAATGTATTGTGATTAAAACAATCGATACCGCAAACAACTTGTGACAAAATTGTCTATAAAAAAATTTCAAACGTGTTTCGCGTTAAAGCGTTAAACGTGAAAACAAAGAAGTTGCGGCGTTCAGAAGATGAATCCCCATTTTTCGGTTTGGTTTTTGGAGTGTTACTCTTTTAATAACGATACAACGTAAAAGTGATGTATGCACATTTACTTGAAATTAAATTTTACGCAAGTCTGCCATGTATGGTATAACGTTCTTATGAGAGCCATGGTTTTTGAGATATGGAGGTGTTATACTTTTTTTGTTTGCAAGATAGAGCCCTGAGGATAAGAACTGTGACCCCACAAACTTCAACTTAAGCTAATTAAAGAATAAGCCACACATGCAATAAAAAGCAGCCTAACAGCCTAAAATGCAGGGTTAAAGTGCCATTTGACTGGACTACTAATTCACTGGGACACTAAAAAGGGCATGACATGGGTTAATAGTGTTTCACTTTAATCGCACCAGAACTACTACTACTAGAAATCGACTTTAAACTGGAGTCCTGCAGACCACTAACAAGTTTGTTCAGCATCTCGTCGATGACTGTCCTCACAGTTCCCACCATTTCCCTGAGGAGGCTACATGCTCTACCATACGCAATCCTGAAATTGGTGCTGTGCTGGTCAGCCGCTTCGCATTGTAAATGTGCTGCATTTCAATGGCAAGTATGTCGATTTTGATCATTCCCGCTTCGTAAGGCATCGTCCTATATTTGCAGGAGACCCTCAAAGCACTGAGTCGATATGTCAAGATGATAGTGCTTCACTCCAGTTGCTTTGCACCAATAACTACCACAAAATCGTCCGCAAAACCTATGATTTATGATTCTTTTGGAAAAGGAAGACGAAGGACATCATTATGCATCATGTTCCAACGGACGGGTACTATACTTTGTGTTAGTTGGATAGCCTTGGTTATAGCATCCACACTAGAGTGATCAGCTTGAAGACCGAACTGTCTTTTGCAGAGTCCACTGCAATTGGGAGAAATTGGTGGTAATTGATAAGTTTCGGCATTTTCCCGACGGATGAGACGGTATGACGATGGTTAAGTTTCGGTATCAACACTCGTCTTTGCCGCTTCCATTGTCGTGAGAATACGTCTTCGGCTCGAGAAGCCTTGTAGGCTGTGGCTAACGTTTCTGGCCTTAGTTTAGCGCTGCCTTTAGTACTTTATTTGAGACGTCATCTGGGCCACTAAATTTTTTGTTTCCAACCTTTGCACAAAATGAAGGATTTGTGGCATCGTAGTGGTAACTCGGATTTTATTTCTTGGTGAAAGGAGAGAGTTGTGATTATCTTACCGAGAAGCCGCTAGAAGGATAGCTTTGGGATTCCTTTAGATTTACGATGACAATCTTGTATGCTATTTCTGAAGGATATACATACGCTTCGCTTCATAGCTTGTTGAAGCACTCGCTCTAGCTGACGATGATAGCTTGCTTTAGAATTTTTCGAGTCTATTTGTAGGACAGCTCATACTGTTGATGCTCAGTCAAACCTGCGGCACCAGCGTGCCTTCTGGTACGGTAGAATAAGGTTCAAAGCTCAGAAATCTCGTGGTTCCCCGAGTTATTGGCTTTTCTTGTGGAGGACTGTCTCTTTTTTACAGCAATTAATTGCTTCCTTTGAAACCTTACGATAAAATATGTGGAGCAGAACGTAGAACCTTTCGAATCCACTCCACCCGTTCTCTCTCAATCTTTATTTTGAGGAAGATACTACATGATGATAAAAGTTAAAAATAACATAACTTACTTTGAGCCAACATCTAGAATGTTCATAACTAATGAAACATTTCACTGCAAGACCATATATAATTTTACTAACTACACGTATATACTAATATTACATTTTTTTTCGTGATTACCCAATTGTACTTTATTTTTTATTAAAAAAGATCTTCATTATTCTACGCACGTAATGAACTCGTGGTGTAAGCGTCATTTGATAGTAGTGGCATGTTTCAGTTGTACCACTACATTTAAAGTACAGTAATCCCTTCATTATAAACGGTTAAAAAAATTGAGAAAAAATTTTACATTTGTGGGACCCCGGTCTTGGTTACTCGTAGAAGAAAAGAAACACACACACACACGCTTTTCAAAGAAAACAAAAGAGAAATTTATTGATCTCTGTAATAGATAAACTCCAAGCGTGACGTTCTTGCCCACACTGAAAAAACTTTCTGGGCTTGGCGAGCTAGTTGGCGCGAATATAAGGAGCTAGTTTATTTATTTATTTGAGATAAATTACAAATAGGAATAAATAATTCCATAAATAGTAATCTGAAGAAATTGGGTTGTGTACCATAGTAGATTGCAGGACAATTAAGCTTTCCTTTACACCATTTCTAGTTTTTTTTTTCAGTTTCTGTAAATCTCTCTACAGTGAGTGAAGTGACAGGATTCAAGGCAGGTAAAGATGATGTTTCTTTGTTGGTATGCGCCAATGCTGCAAAAGATTTTAAGTTAAGGCCTATGTTCATTTACCGATTCCAAAATCCTAGAGCGCTGGAAGGGAAAAACAAAGACCAGCTACCAGTTTTTTGGAGAGCTAATGGTAAGGCATGGATGCCTTATTTCAAGAATGGTTTCATTCGTGCTTATTTTGCCTCGTCGTCGTCGTCGTCGTCGTGACATGGAGGTGGGCATTGCAGCCCTAGCACTGCGACCTACTGGTCGATTGTACTAGCCTCATACTTTTCCTTTCTGGAGTTAATGCTTATGTCTTGAATCTTCCGGATGAGATGATGAACCTCATCAGGTCGTCCAAGGCTGGAACTCCTTGTCTCCTATTTGAGGCATGCCAAGGGCTCTATATCTGTGTCTGGAGAACGCGGGACAGTAGCCCACATAATGTGCCGCTGTTTCCTCGTCCTCCTCACAACTAGTGCACCATGCATCGTCCACTATTTGCAGAAGAGCTTGGTGACTTCTCAGGCGTCCGTGGCCTGTAATCACTTCTGTGAGTTTTTCAGTCTGACTCTATTTAGTTTCAGACAGTATTTTGCGACTTCAGGTCGTAGGTTTGGCAGAAAGAGCTTTGTCTGTCTGCATGTTGGTAGGTTGAGCCATCGTCTTCGATGTTCTTCCCTGAGTGTCTCATTGATCTTTTTTGAGATTAGATTTATGTTCGTTGGCAGAACAGGCTCAGGACCAACCGGTGTGATCTCTGCTCCCTTCTTAGTCAGTTTGTCTGCCTCTTCATTACCTATAATGTCCACATGTGCTGGGACCCAGGTAACTGAGACTCTGTTTCTCTGGCTCAGCTTTTTGAGGCTGTTCTGGGCACACTCCACAATTGAAGTTTTCACATTTTGGGAGCCCAGGGCCTTGATAGCGGCCTGACTGTCTGAACAGATTTTTATCTCTTTGTTTTGTATTATTTTGCCTCACAAAATCTTGCTTTTCAAGTGCTGTCACTCATCAACAATACCCCTGGTCATCCCTTCAGTTTAGTCGGAGCTGACCCGAATATAGAGGAAGTTTTTTGTCCTCAAACAATCATTAATACAACCATTTGATCAGGGAGTGATTGCGGCATTTAAGGCTCCAAACAGTTTTAAACGAATTTAAAATTCAGTACAGTGCAACTCTGACGAAACTTCTTGTTGGAAAAAAAATGAACATTTCATACTGCATTGCTGATATTGGTGCGTCTTTGCAGGAAATGAAGTCTAACTTGATAAATGCATGTTTGAGAAGTATCTGGCCACACGTGGTTGAAAAAGATGACAACGTTCCACCAGTAGAAAGTGAAGCGGAGGAAATCGTCCTGTTGGCGCATCACATCGGAGGTGAAGGATTTGACGACATGGGTCATGACGAAACTAACGACTTGTAAAATTCTTATGATAAAGAGTTATCGGCGGACGAGCTGCTACAGCAAAAAGAAGCGCAAACGAAGGAATCTGATCTGAGCTGTATGCGAAAGAGAGGACCCCGAAGACGTTGGTAAGACTTGTCGCAAGTTTTGATTTTTTTGTTTAGTTTTTGCTTACCTATGAATATTTTTTTCAAGACAGGAAAAAAAGTTTCCTTCAAAACAGCTCTGCGAAATTTGAGCCCTGAAAGACCAATTTGTCCAAAAAGCTTTGAATTTGGACCCGTCTCTAAGTCGAAGTTTGAAATTTAAAGGGATATCTAGGCCGCCACAAACCCATACGTGAAAATTCTTATGGAAAATAATTATTCGGTGCAATAGAAACGGATTACCATTTATTTCTTACCGTCAACAAAACATTTAACAAAATATTTAAGATGTACGTACTCACATATATAAATATTTTTCGATTCATTAAACTACCTGCATTTTTCTTAATTTTTGCGGTTAGGAAATGTAACCTCCAATACAGGAAAATATGCGTTAAGCTTTCCGTGAATGTAAAATCAGCCAAAATATTTCCGGCTACTCTTCAAAAAATTATCGAAGCAAAAGGATAATGCAGATGAAACCGGGATATTTTGGAAGAAGATACCGAATCGAATGTTTCCTTCAAAATCAGAAATCACAGCTCCAGGATTCAAGGCAGACAAAATCGTGTTTCTGTGTTGTTATGCGCAAATCAAATGCTGCAGGATGCAGGCGAATGTTAAGGGATTACTTTATTCAAATATTGCAAATTAGGTGACTATCTGAAAGTCGGGTACTACGTATGAATAATTGTTACGTTAGGATAATGTTATTCTTTTTCCGATAAATGAACTGTGCTTCTTATCTAGGATTTGACGATTTTATTAGTACTTTTAAATTATCTCATCGTCCAGTTCAATTAAAATTAGAGAGAGACAAACTGTTTATGAGGAAATTTTGAAAAAACTGATAAAATTTTCGCTAAAAAGAATCTCACATTTCAATTATTAGCTGAATTAAATTATTTTCTTCTATCTAGGAGTAGCAAATAAAAAACTTTAATTGAAGAGTTTGATTGTAAATAAATTTGGTCCAACGATCAGAATACATTATTTTATATGTCCTAAACAATCACATGAGTCCATCATACCTAATCTGATACATTTTCTACTGCACACAAATTTCGCTATTATTCACTACTAAAGTATATCATTTCGCGTATCAAAAATGACAATTCATGTCTAAAATTAGACAAACACTAAAAAAAATTAGCGAAACGACTGCAGTTGTTGGAATTGTATTTACTCTAGTTGAAATAATCAGAAACAGCATAAAAATAAAACAAAATTATTTTTAAAATAAATGCGGGCGGAAATACACATCACACGCACATTGCAATCGCATGTATTCTGCCACCAAAGTTCTTAAGTCACATAAAGAACACCGCCCAAAAGCAAAGAAATCAACCATGTTGAAGCATCACGTTCTTGTTGTTGTTCAAACGATGCATCTGATGATATTTTTACACTATACCGTGTACCATGTACTCTTTGCAGAAAGTATGGACAAACCAACTAGCGCTGAATTGAAAAAAGCCATTCACAAACATTCACTTGAAGTATCATTAACCCACGTACGTACGTACGTTCCACTCATAGTTCCTAGTACGGAACAAAAATTATGATAATTTTGAAGAGCATTAAACCACGTCCTTCTCAATTTCGCTGAAATTACTTTCGGTACAGTTTGCATTGGCATTTGGCACAATCATTCTACTCGAACTCTCTTTGCCTGCCTAATCACGCAGGACACTTAACCGTGTAGAGTATAGTTTGAACTCTTCCATTTGAAGCACCAAAGACAGGCATGTTGAAAGCCTACCACTAAATATCTAATTTTTATTGTTATTGTTGCAGAGACCAAATGCAATTTGACTCGTTGTTGTTGGGTCCATGCAGATGGGAATTCCCAAACGGGCGACTATTTCCTTAGAACTCTTGCAAAATGCATTCGGTTTTTAACCCTTGAAAGTTAAAGGATAATTTTTGGCTAAAACTGTTAGAGTTTTGTGCATGAAAAAGTCATAATGACGATGCAAGACAGATGGACGAAAATTCGATAATTTAAAATTTGGAAATTTAATATAAACGTAAACGTAGGCGGCGTTACATGCCAAGAAGCATGTGAAATTAATCCTCCCTGGAATATTTCAAACATGTTCGTACGGTCAACAATAAAGTTCATGTCTCCGTACTGTTTATAATGAACAAAACCAAATCAAAAAAAAAACAAAAGAAGAACCGTGCCACTTTGCAGTGAAAGAAAGCAAAGATTCAGTCATGGCACCGTAAAATGCTAAAATTTCTTGCAAAAGGCAAGATCGCCTATGTCGTCAACGTTAATGTTGATTCGATGGGTGTTGTAAAAGTTCTTGGCATCCGCGAGCGATATGCAAAAAGCCGACAGTGGCAATAGAATTTGCGTGGAGGGCAGCAGGAGGAGGAGGAGGCACCACTCAAAAAGTGCACCCATTTCTCGTCCTTAGAAGTATGAATGGAAACGGGCGGCTTAATGAAAATGCCATGGCACACACCGCGCATCTTCCGTATGCTGTCGTTCATGATCACACAAAACGCGGAAAATTACAAAGATCATACAATCTGGATGTACTATATGTATCTATACTTGTAACTCGGGAAATTATTTTAGATGCCATAAGAATGAACAACATGTTCCATATAAATTCAAACAACAACAAACAAAACAAAAAAAAAATAGAAAGCAGAAAAAGATGCACACAAGACACAAACTCAACTCATAAAATAATGAGTGAGAGATATAATTAGATAAATGTAATAGCTGTGTAACAACAGGAGTAACTTCATGAATAAGAAAGATGAATGCTATCATGCATGGCCTGCGCTCAAAGAATTCACCATCGCAACTGTCTTGAAGGGGGACAGGAAATGTTTTAATTATTGCTTCGCCGTGGAATGAATGTCATGTACTAGGAACAGTACTGATTCCCACTAGTTGAGGTTTTGCTGGATGCTGAACAATTTAGATGTGATTTTTTTTTTGGTTCATACGTAGATAATTCGGGCATTTGGCCAGCAGAAGTTTTGTTAGTTCGTAGGCAACTTTAGACATTGTGTTCATTTTATATGTATTCTCAGGAAACTATCAATAATGTTGCTGATCACAGAAGATATTTTTGGGCGGGAATAAAACAAATGAAATAAATTTGTTATCGAGTTTCACGAAGTTCCTGTTGTTTCTTACCACGAAAGAAGCCGCTGTTGAGCATAAAACATCGAAATTTTCTTCAGTATCGTAAAAGACTGATGTTTTCGGGATCCTGGAAAAGACATTGCAGAAACGAAAATTCACGAAAAAATCAGAGGGTTACATGATTGATATCATAATTTTAACATTGATTACACAGCCAAATTTGATTCTTTTTGGATGAACTCAACTTGTAGCGATCGGAGCTAAAACTAGACATAGACAAAAAGACTTCTCAAGCATGAATCCTGATTTCTATGAAACTTGCACGAGCGAAATTACCGAAAATTTAAGGAAATATATGGAAAATGATATATTTTAAAAAGGGAAATGGATGCCTGGTTGAAAGAAATCTGATCAAGGTGACCTGTGTGTGTATCTTTGAAAAATTTTGCACCAAACAAGTATTCATCATGCATCCAAAAAGGACGAAAGTCAATAGAGTAATACAGGGGGTGATCGGTTAACAAACATAATCTGTTACAAGGCTGGGTTCGCTATTCGAATTGTTATTTAATCGATCATCGATTTACCATAGGTTTTTTTTGTGACATCGATTAATTCGTTCTCGAGACACTAAAAATTATATTAAAAAACAGGATTTCTCAGTAAGTTGATTAAAAAAATAACACATACACTGGTGGTCAAAACAATAAATACACCCCAAAGTTTTACAAGCAGCTGGCAATGTTTTTCAAGTGACGCAATCAGCTGCAATGAATCCTTGGATTAGGAGGACAATTTTGTATGTGGCAAGCTTTTTCATATGGTTTTTTTCACACATGCCAAATGGAATTTGATAGTCAAAGGATCATTTTCACATTGGACAAAATAATAAATACAGTGTTTTTAAATTTTCACGCGACTTATTAACTTTTTTTCCAAATTTATTTTCTTTTGCGTAAGTTTAGGTTTTCCTAATGACCTTATTAGGTCGTAAGAATTCTTTAGATCAAACATTGGCCGAAATAATCACTGTTTCCCAGAAAAGAGGATCGAAATTCAACGCCTAAGGGACGACGGCTACTCTCTTCGAGAGATAGCACAAGTTTCTCACTGCTCTTTGGGAATGGACCAGGACGCCATGAAGAATAATAATAATAAAGAAAATCGCGACCGGCCACGGAAAACCACTCCATCATTGGATCGAAAAATTGTGCGCGTCTCTAAAAGTAACCCTTTCGCGTCTTCGGTCGTGATTTTGCGGGAAACAAATGCTAAAGTGAGTGCAAGAACAATTCGTAGAAGATTATTGGATGCAGAATTACCAGCCCGATCACCAAGAAAAGTGCCTCTCCTAAGTAAAAAAAAAACAAACATACGGAACCAACTAAATTTTGCAAGCGCCCATTTGGACTGGAGTGCAGAAGAAGGCATGAGAAAAAGGCGAAATATTCTCTGGAGTGACGAATGAAAGTTCAACATCTTCGGATCGGACGGAAAAGAATATGTTACGCGTCTTCCCAAGAAACCATTTGATCCACAATATACCATAAAGACCGTTAAGCATGACGATGGTAACATAATGGTGTGGCCAGCATTTTCTAGGTATGGTGTAGGCCAAATTCAGTTGATTGACGGGATTATGACCAAAGAAAGTTATTTGGACATACTAAAGGACATAATACTGCCATTTGCAGACGAAGACATGCCGCTTCGATGGATATTTCAACATGATAATGATACGAAGCACTCTGCAAAAATAGTGAAGAATTGGTTGCGGCGCAGAAAAATTTCGGTTCTCGATTGACCGGCGCAGTCATCGGACTGTAATCCTATTGAGAACTTGTGGAAGCAAGTCAAGGATATGGTTTACGCACATAAACTCAAAAATAAGCTCGAACTGTGGACTGCAGTAAAAAGAGAGAGGCATCTGATTACAAAAGAAAGCTGTGAACGTTTAGTGGATTCTATGCCGGCTCGTTGCAAACAAATTCTTACAAATAAGGGTCACGCAATAAATTACTAAGTTGATATTATAAACAAAAACTGAAAACTTCTCTTGTAAAGAAATAAATTTTTCAATAAAATTTCTCATTCTGTATTTATTTTTTTGTCCACTTTGCAATTAGGATAATGAACCCAAATCGGCATATATTAAAAACCCTTAACAGGTTAGACACTTTTTTGCTACTAATATGTTCTACACATTTCAGCGTATCGTTTCAATAGGCTGGCTTAACTTGCAAAGTATTGAAAGCTGAAAAAAAATGTTTTCCAAAAAATGCAGGCGTGTATTTATTATTTTGACCACCAGTGTATGTACATATATGAACATAGAATTGCATATTAATCAGTCCTTTTCATTTTTCGTTATGTAACGTTAAAGAACATAACCAATGCCGATGGCTTTCCACTTTTTTCAGGATTTTCTGGAAGTGATTAATGGCATTGTCGTTGTACAGATCCCCAACCCTATTGACATCAGCTTGGTTTGGATAACATTCTAAGACCATTGCTCTGACATCCTCCCACTTCTTCAAAAGTTCTTTAATGGCAAATATTGGCATTGGTTTTCTTTCGTCTTCCTCTTGTTCAGAAGGAGACACAATTCGCTGTGAGGTGGTTTTCTTCATTCAAAGTTTCTTGGAGTTCTTCTGTCGTCAGTTCATCTTCATGTTCTTCTCGTTCACCTCCAATGACAGATCTCTAGCAGTTGTCAAAATTTCATTCATAATTTCAGAGATGTCTCCCGTCTCTTTGAACGAGGAATGGACACAGCTTTCGCCAAGCAGAAATCAACTGTCGCTGCGTGGTTCTGACCACGCCTTTTGAATGATACGAATAGCTTCAAAAATGTCAAATTTTTCTTTCCAAAACGTTTTTAAAGTCATTGTTGAGGAGAATTGACATGCTTCAAAACACCGCCGAAACAGTGTGCGAGTGTACAATTTCTTGAAATCCACAATAACCTCCTGATCCATCGGCTGAATCAGCGAAATCGTATTCAGAGGTAGAGACTGAATTGTCAGTAGGGAAAAGTCTGTCAGCAAATTATCTTCAAGGTCCTTTGGGTGTCCTGGTGCATTGTCCAATAGCAGCTGTACTTTCCATGGCAAGTCATTAGTATCAAGGTAGTCCTTGATGCTTGGGACACAAACTTCAAACAGCCATTCTTTGAAAAGAGCCTGCGTGACCCATGGATGTAGTTGTTAATTATCAGCTTTTTTGGCGTTAATGATGCTACGTTTTTTAAAAGGATAACCTAGTTTTAAAGAATTTTTTATTACATTTTCTTAAAGTATGAGTGTTCAAGAATATTCCCTGAAAATTTTTATCTTGATGCGGATATTCCATTGATAGTTATAAGTATTATGAAGTATCCGTACTATACGCTCGAAAAGAAGATTAGAGTACGTTTTACACAATAAGAGTGCGTTTTACACATTAGAAAACGTATTTTCAACCGTTCATGTGTTGCGAAAAAATCCTACTTTGTTGCGAATAGAACAGAAAAAAGCAGAAGAAACAAAATAAAGGTTTACCAGATAAAAGACCACCTCCAAAAAAGCCGGTAGAATTCACAATAAAATTGATGAAAGGTTTATCTATGTTTTACGGTTTAACCATTTGTAGAAACGTTGAATCTGTAAAAGGAATGCCCAAAAGTATATGGGCCACCTTTCATCACAAGATATCAACCGATGAAAACCCGCAACATTCATATTGCCAAGAGGGAGCTCCTGGACTCCTGATGTGAGTATCGAAAACTTGGGGCTAAAAAAAGTAAAAGGCTATAAACACCCACCACCTGTTGCAAAAGATGTTGAAAAAATCTTGAATCCTTTATACGAAGATTTATAAAAAGAAGAGCTATTGTAAATATGTTTGGGTGGTCACACACTAAAAACGAATGAAAGCTTCCATGCGAGCGTCTGGAAAATGGCGCCAAAAAATTTGTTTTATAGAAAAGACAACGTTGAAACTGCAGCCACGATTGCAGTTTGTATGTAAAATGAAGAATATGCACTAATTCTCAAAATTATGGAAACAATGGGAGTAAAAATCGGTTGAACTGCCATGAATTTTGGACGACCGCGAGCCTCGTCTAGCAGACTGATCGCCGCAGCTCTGAAGCAAGCTGGAACTCAACGTAAAGCAGCTTGTCCTGAGGAAAATGACTTGTTTGAAAAAGCTGATAGAATCCTTTATGATCGCAGATTAGCTTGAAGTATGATTAATTAGCTTTTTTTCATTGAAAAAAACTTCAAACTCGTTTTTTCGGAACAAAATTTTTCAATACGATGTTGCACATTTTGGAAGAACTACTAAACCAATCCTCCCCAAATTTCACCACATATTTTACAATGACCCTAAGAAACATAATTTTTTTTCAAAATTTTGGTTAAACATCCCCCATTTTGGTATTTTTAAATGGAAATTTATAATTATGAGTCGTCATTCAAACCGTTGGCGCTGATGATAAAAATATATAAATCCCCTGATGTTATTTAATGATACATCATACTTTTTTCCGTTATAAGTGCGGCATTCACACAAGTTGAACACGGTACAAAACGCACGAATGACGAATTCTATTTTTGTCTATGACACATGCACCCAAGGCATGATTGCGTGCGGCCGGGAAAAGGAGTCCAGTGGTCAGGTGTTGAGTAGCTTTACACGTGCGTGGATTTGGTGATTGGATGCACTGTTTGCGTCAATTTCACGTGACCACTGACAGTCAACGAAAAGTTTCATGCGGTTGGAGAAATGTTTCACGCATTTGCAGATACTCGGAGAGTGTTTCACGCACGTGGGTGTGTGAAAAATCGTTTAAAAATCTCGAGCAAGACCGATAAACCGAACGTTTGATGCTTCAGTGACAAAAATGAAATTTCAGATATTGAGTCATATGAAATCTAACACTCGAAGTGATCAGACCTTAAAGTCACTCACATCCTTTATACAACGGAACTACGCAATGCATTCCATAAGAGATCTTTGGTGTTTTTGTCTCTCCCTGTGCTTCAGCGATTGTATTTACGTTTAGAGAGCTTGATTCCTCGAAAGACTTCTAGATAGTTTTTTTGCATTTCAGTTCCAAAACAGGATAGGAAAAGTCAGCTTGAATCTATAGGTACTCTCACTCATGACGAATTCCTAGATAATTCATATCGTTTTAATTACTTTTTTAGGATTTTCTCATGCATCTGATGAATACGAATGATGATTTTACCTGAAAATTATTATAAAAACTGGCGGGATCTGATTGGAAGCACTTCAAACTCTATAGGCTATAAAATGAAATTGAAGGATTTCTGTAAAAAAATATATGAAACGGGTGGATATAAAAGCCATTTTGTGAAACAAAATCATACTTTATTGATGTCTACGATAATGTGTTCCACCACCATTTCGGTTAATGACTGCGCATTGAATCAGAAGCAATGTATAGTATGGGCGGAAGAATTATTTCTTCTACGTGTATTCATCCTATTTATTAGTGGATATAAGGTACATATAAGCTTGTTGACAATTTTTATCTACATACTCTTGAAAAGTCAGTTTGTCGTCTGGGACGATTCCCAAGTATTTCATAGTCTTGGACCAATCAGGATGAATACTTTTGAGTTGAAATTTTTTATTTATCAAAAGCTGTCCATCATTACTTATAGCGAACCAACCCAAATCTTGTAGACTCTTTTCAAGACTCATACCACTTAGGCATACCTTAGTTGGTAGCTCACCAATTATTATCTAATATAGGGTGTTTTTTTGTTGTTGAAGGAATACAACATCTGATGAAGATATCTGTAATTGCAATTATCAAATTTCGTTCAATTTGTTTTGGCAAATTACCATGTAAAACCTTACACCCGAACAAGGCATCCAAATAGTGAAATTTTGTTTACGGAATTCGCGTTCTGTGCGTGAAACTTATAGAGCACTTCATCGAATTAATGGTACTCATAATCGTCCATTTGAGCAACTCATACGCAACACGATGGAAACACTTACATCCACGTATTCTCTTTTGGACAATGTTAATCCAACACAAGCTCGTACAGTGCGTACCGAGGCAGCTATCACTGCTGAAGAAGGTAGTGTTGTTGAGGATTCAATTTTATCGATTCGACGCCATTTTTAACAACTTGGATTGGATAGTTTTGAGGAAAGATCTTAGAATTGAACTTAAACCCTATAACATCTAACTAGTGCATCATTTGCATCGTATGTTTGGTGACTGGGTTGAGAATGAGTTGAAAGTTGAATCTCCAAATAATTTTCAGCGATGAGGCTCATTTTTTGCTTAATGGGTTAGTAAAATAGCAAGATTGCGGTTTTTGGTGTGAAAACAATTCTCAAAATGCTTTAGAAGCCGCATCACATCCCGAAAAAATCACTGTATCGTGCGGTTTTTATGCTGGCGACATAAATGGTCCTTTCTTTTTCAAATCTGAAAACGGAATCTACTTTATCGTTAATGGCGATCGCTACCTACAAATGATTCGATTTTCTGATTCCCAACATCGATGACAATTATCTGAGGGACAAATGGTTTCAACAGGATAGCGCAACATGCCATACAGCGCGTGAAACCATCACTTTAAAGTTCTTTCTCACGTATTTTTCTGAATTGAATTGAAATTCATGGTTACCGAGATATTCCATTACAAATTTTATTGAAAAAAATTGTTTATAATTTTAAAAAAAAACTCCTGAGGCTGCCTTATTATATCGATTTTAGTTTTGTACAAAGGATTCAACACGTGAATTGATCTTCTATATGCAAAAAAAATTCAAACTTCTATGAGCTTTAGTTTCTGACTCGCAAGATTTCAAAATTTTGTTTTTTTTCCAATAAATTTTGATTGCCAAGCTGTTATGTGAAATCTACTGATTCGATTTTCAAGAAAATTTGCTTGCTGTTTTATTTTATTGCACAGATTTTTTCAGAGAACTATGATGCCCCTCAGTTTATTTAAAATGGTAAAACAAAAATTGAATATGAAACGGCTTTTTCCCCATTTTTTTAATTATTGTTATTTTGCGGCAAGGATTAAATGTTGTAAAACTTCAAACTAATCCTATCTTGTAGAAAATTTTACTACGCAACTTTCATTCTCAATCAATTTTGCTCTGGAATGAACCGTTTTAATGTTAGGAGTAAAAAAGCAGGAAAAACAGTTTTTTTTTTAAAATTTGAACATTTCGACATTTCCCGACTTTTTTGAGAGGGAGCATTGATCAATGATTGTTATACGAGTTATTCCATAACTTTTCCTGCAAAAATCAGCGTGACCCCTCTAAACGGTCAACTGAAAACAGATCCACCCTGGTCTATACGTACTTGTTGGAGTTTCTTGAAATTGCATATATCAAATCGCTCTGCAAATGTCTTACATCAGTACTACCAGATTGGTGCATCGTAGCAAAAGATAAGACTGCCAAGCTTAACGGTAAGACCTCGACGAAAATTAAATTTGCTCACAAATAACCTAGACTTATTTGAACCCTCTATGGTGCAAATTTCTTTAAGCTTGATGAGAATGGCATCATGTCCTATCGAAAGACCAACAGAATTGGTGGTGAAAGAGACTTTTATTGTGAACCAAGCGAAATCCTTGCTTGATGATTGGACTATCCCTTGTTCTAAGAATCAAGCCTGTGACTCTCCTTGCCTCGGTGCCGACATGGGAAAAGAGCAATAAATAAAAAGGATAACACATCGGAACTAGCCATAAAAACGCACGTGTTTACCAATTATGTAGCATTGGAAAAGTACGTAGCAATTAACAATTAGCAAGAGACTCCTGATAAAAAAATGCACGTGAGGAAATAGTATGATGTGACTGGTTATGTGTGTGGGTATGTACAACGGCTAGTCTTTAAGCGGTTTCCCGATTAAAGAGATAATCCTGGCATAGAAGGTATAGAGACCACATGTAATTAAAGATCATACCAGGGTAGTTTGTATACCTTGCTGGCATATTAGTCCTTGATCGCACGTCAGGCGCGGCAGGGAGTTGTCCCGCGGCGGGCTCTGAGTCGAGGATATTGTGGTAGTTTCCAGTGTACTAAGAAAGGATCGTAACACCTCTCAATCTTTCGTTGCCTGAAAATTTCACAATGCATTCCAAGATTGAAGAACATTCAAAAAGGTGTCTGGGCTATTAATTTCTTGAATGGATACAACTTTTTCAATCCTTTCATGCAATTGGAAAACAGTCAATTTTGATTACGTTTATCATTTGCGTAAGTATGTGTTGCAACACTCTTTTCAGGATCCATTCAATTCATATGAAGTTTTGCTCTCCAGAAATTGTAGATAAGATTATTGTGATTGGGATTATGTTACCAGGATGATGATTCTTAAAAGTCATAAGTAAACCTATGATATTCTAGTACAACTTTGGTGGTAATAAGTTGAATACTATCTCAGTTGATTGTTTTTTTAATAACAATCGTCCTTCTAAACGTTGAAGCTTGATCGCCAAAAAATGCCAAAATAAAAATACTTCTCTAGTGTTTGATAAGCAAATGAATAATTATTCTCCAATTAGACGATTGACAACCATAAAATTGTGTACCTACTTAGCTATAAACTGATTTCGAGTACAAATACCATCTTCATTTACCACCAAAGTGCATATTATTTCTTTGTTTTGTTAGACTTACATAAACGTTCAGCATACTAAGTCGTAAATGAAAATTAAACATGAAGCTTTGCCGCAATAAAATTTTCGGTAATTTCACAAGAACAAACTGTTTTCATTTCTAAACAAACTTCACAGATTGCCAAAGTATCTGCGAGACATTAAAAAAACATACGTTCACTGTTTACCACCGAACGTTGTCTACTTGAAAGGATTATACACTTCGATGCTTCTTCACGAGCTTCCATAACAAAATATTTTAATAGGAGAAAACAGGATATACAAATGTAACCAGTAGAAATTGTAAGAGCTCTGCATCTCTACCTACCCATCAAGCACTTCCAAGTCTTAGACGGCAGCTTGATGGGTGGTAAGCATTAAAATGAGGCGGTAACCTTTGCGCATTATCTAAAAGATTTTAGGCAAAACGTTTTAGATTTTCCATGCATTGTGTATAGTAATATGAGGTCCGATGTAATATTAGGAATCCTGTACTGAGGATTCGATAGTTGTTTGCTCAGATTTGTATCCAATGATTCATTGCATTCAATATTCGCAACACTCGATGCGAGATTGATATAGATATCAAAGTTTCTTATAATTATACGAAAAGATCTAACGAATCACGAGATACAAAACAAGACCTTTATGTTGATGCGTCCTATAAATGTTTATCTATTTATGTAGTCAGCATAGACAACCCCACAGTCAATCAGTCTTCTCTCAGTTTGTTTGACGGATCAAATAGGGGTTGGTAATTAATATAATTAAATGAGTGGAAGATTCATTTGGGAAAGTAATACGGTAGCTTATGGTACATAATCAGCACGAATCTGCTTTGATAGAACGTTTCTTGAACGTTTGATTTCCCTTGTCATTATTCAGAAGTTGTTTTCTTACATCATTCACTTGCATTTCAAAATGTCGAATTTTCATACCTTTCATGGCTAACTCACCCTACATTTTAATGGTTCATTCTCTTAATGTTCGTGTATTATGTCTGGAACGTTGACTTCAAAAGAGGAGGTTCTCTAAACAGTGTACTGAAATTTGTTTTAGATGCGTATGAATAAATACTTCTTGGTTTGCAAATAGTTTATCAAATGATATCAAATAGTGACAACAATAATGGATGATTCCAATCAAATTTCAAGCCCAATCCTATCAGGGAAGTTATACTGAAATTTGCGCCAATGGTTTGGTTTAATAGGATTGTTAAAAAAATAGTATCGTGTCTGGATATTGAATATAAACAAATAGATTTCAAAATGTTTGCTTTTGCAGAGACGTCCAAAAATAGTAACATTCTACAAAGAAAAAAATGACACCATCATTCTCACTGTTTTTGGGTTTAACACTCATAACTTTCATTTAGACTTTCACAGAATGAAAGCCAAACGATGTATGCATATGCAAAATATCTATGCCAGTACAATTGAAAATGGCATAAACATATAGAGCATATTGCAGAAGAAGTCAGAATCATGTGTAATGTAGTCAAAAAAAGGCATACATTAGCTTTCTACCTTTCGTTAGGTGTGCTTGTTCCAAAAAGTCTTCCGGATATTTGGATTATCTAAATTTTAGCAATCGAAGTGATCACTTTATAATAACTTTTCAAATGAATAAAGATAATCTAACTATCTCACACGCAATCTAGCCTTTTTGATTTTTTTTCTGCCCTTACATATCATTTGATACGCTTTCAATCGTTGCAGTTTGATTTTTGGATTGAAAAAATGATTCAGGAAAGCACAAAAACAGTGTTATTTGAAATTCATACAGCATTTCTTTGAGGTTCTTCTTTTGAAATAACAACACAAAATTTTCTAGGAAATATAGATTCAGGTTCAACTACAGTGGTGGAATCTAAAGCCAACGTTCGATGTCTCTTTTTGAATTAACAAGCTCTTTATTGATAACATTTGGGGTAAGGTGTTGTATTTTAAACGACCTGAAAACTATTTTGCCCCTTTCCCCTCTCAAATAGTCCTAGTCATAGTGTGGGAGGCTTTGCCTTTGTGTTTTCATCTTCTTTTTGCATTTTTTTAGATTGGTAGGAGCAAAAAATTGGATCCAATCAATTTCGCTATTATTATTATTATTTTTTAAACGCGTTTTTCTCAGATTTAGTTTTTTCAAAGTCGGTGATCATTTTAACTCAAAAATTACTTAGCCGATCCGACGCAAATTTTACACACTTACTAATATATAAATTACGAGGTAACTAGATTGAGATTTTGTTTTTTTTTTATCTTTACAATTTACTTTAACACAATAAATTCGCAGAATTTTATCAATAAATTTTCATAAATTCGAAAAATTCGTCTGTTTTACTTTCAAAAATTTAAAAATCAATCAAATAAAAAAACTGAACGTTGTTTTCTCGAAAAACTCAGAAATTAACATAAACTAACGAAATCATTTAGGGTTTTAGTCAACAGCTGATCCAGTAATGAGTTATGATGATCATCACACATGAACTTCTTTTGGGGTGTATTATATCTTTAACTTATACATAAATGCACGATCACTATATTTTCAAAAATAACTCTTAAAAAAATATGTTCAAAATATTGAAAATTAATCCTTATTTAAAAAGAAGGTCATCATTTCAAATTTTTCACCGAAGGATGCCATGCAAAAAATCGTTTCAAGTGCTGGTTAGTTTCCAGTTCAGTTGAAAGGATGTTTTCAATTGCAACTATTATATATTAAATTTAGTTTGGTCGCACGAAACGTTCGACGACTTATTTGAGAAAAGTGTATTTATGAAATGTGGTTTACATCATTTAAAAAACAAAAGCTGTGTTTTAATAGTAGAAATAAACCCATTTATGTATCAGTAAGTAAAGATGCCCATTACTATTTCTTCTATAATTAATATTCAAATAAAGCCAAAAAAATATGAACTCGTTTCTCATTTTTTTGGAACTGGTCCAAACTACAACAATCTAAATCGTAATTAACAATTAATGATTATGAATCTTAAACGTGCATAATTATGAAAATTTTGATGACGATTAATTAATTTCAATTGTTAATCACACTTTAGTTTTTAATCGTAATTTTTTCGTTATTCATCTTAATTTTTTGCCAACACTAGTTCAAATACAGTTCAGACTCGATATAAACAACTTGAAAAAACTAGACATGTTGCCTTTAACGATATATCTCATCATACTCGTGGGACACTTTCGAAGCGTTATTCTCACATTGAAACTCAACCAAGGCAATATTGTCTTCCTCATCCAATTTGTCGAAGTCTTCCTTGATTTTTTTCAAAACATTTTTTCAATCCTCCAGACAACAATCATATTGCGTGGTTAATATTCATCCTTTGTATTGTGCTTAAAATATTTCGTGCTCATTAACAACGGAGTGTGTGATATGCTACCGTTTGTTAAGGAAGGAAATCACATTAGGAGGCGTAATTGAAGGCTTTTTCAGTGATTTTTTTGAAGGAGAAGAAATGATTAGAATAAATTGAATAGCTAAACTTTCGATTTCTGCATCAAAAAGAGGCGAGTTTTTGAACCGTCTAATGTGATTTCGCCCTTAAATTTTTTAGGTGAATTAAATATGTTGGTTTATAGGCTACAATAAAGCAGTACAATTGGGTGGATAACAAATCACCGTGATCACTTCTGAAATCGTCTTCTTCAATCAAAAGTAGAGAGTTTGCTGGTAAATTTTTTGAATGCGAGTTTCTTTTCACTTCTGCGTCCAAAGATTTCATGAAACCATTTCGAAAACAGCTTAGAAGCCATCATAGCATTTTTCTTTTCTTTAAAGATGACTGGCATCGACAACATTTTATGCACTACTCATGATCGAAAAAATTTTCCAAGGATACTGGGTTTGCTTTTGTGTTCACCCGAAGCATTGTTACACGCTACAAGTCTCACCCGTTCTTCAGATGCTTTACAACCGGCCGTGCAGGATTCTTTGAACATTCCGTAAGTCCTATCGGGATGGTATCGTCCAGCAAAGGCATTTCTCATTTGCATTGTTATTTATATGTTCAGTGGAATTCAATTGTGAGTTTTTTAAAAATGTTGCGCAAGAATTGCGCAATTATTCCAAAATACAATAAAAAGGACGATTTTCAAGCAATTAGCAAACCATCAGTTACTTGCGTTGAATCGATTCTCATTTTCGTGTGTTTTTTTTTGTTTGATGAAGCCGTATTACCTTGGCTATCATTAAATGGATAGATTACATTCGCCTTGTTTTACGAACCATTTATGCAATGATATAGCCATCAAAGGATGTTCCGGCACGCATAATTTTCACCTTCTGCCAATTCTACATTCTACGCTGCGTTCATAAATGATTTTATATTGTTTACACCTTTTTTGATTTAAGAAATGGTTCCTTTATTTATTTTATATCTTTCGGCAAGAATTTGAAAGGATACTGCGTTCTTGACTACTTTTCAAATGTCGATTTTCACATGAATTCACTACGCTTTTCTCCTCACCGGATTCATTTCATGTCCTAAGCGACATTTTGACTGGTAGAAAGCATCTAAAATCCAAACGAACAATATAAAATTCATAAATGAGAGACACGTGTCACAACTAAATCTGACCTTCCTATTCCTGCTTGTTGGAACGAAATGAACAGCAAATATGATGTCCTGAGAAACAATTAATTGGTTTTTTCATCACCACCGATTCAAATTTGTCCATGTGTTACTCATACAGAGTCATCAATGTAAAAAAATTATTGTGTTCTTTATATAAAAATTTGCCAATATCGAGATTGTCCTGTACTAAGTTTTTCGACACACACTTATCGTTAGAGCAAAAAAAACGTGTGTGGAAATATGCCTCAATTACATTTTACATATTTTTCGCGATAAAAGTGAAAAAAAGAAGAAATAATGGCATTTTACAATACGTAAAAGTATCGCGAATTTTAAATTTCCGCGGGCTACATGTGTTCGTTTTTCGATATTTTTACAAAGTTATGTTGGTACTTATGTGTCTCATTCCTGCTGACAAGTTCGGCCATTTCGAATCTTCAGTTAATTTTTGACAGCTATTTTGTTTGGGCGTGTTTTGGCTTGTCTTCGAATTTTGTCTATTTCAAAAAATGGATCAAAGAATATGTATCCAATTTTGTGTGAAAAACAACTATTAAGTGCGCAGACGCATTCCGAATGTTGACTGTGGCATATGATGACGCTACCTTGGACCAAAGCAACATTTATCGGTGGTACAAAATGTTCTCAGAGGGTCAAGAAAATTTAAACGACGAACAGCGTGACGGACGCCCGAGCGCGTCAACATTGATTGCAGGGGCGTGTGGTGCACTGAGTCCTTACCACAGGGTAGAACGATCAATAAGGAACATTACCTGCAAGTGATGCACAATTTGCGCGAAGCAATTCGCCGAAAACTTCCGGATTTGTGGAAGAACAAAAATTGGCTTTTGAACCATGATAACGCCTGCTCACACATCGTTGTTTGTGCGCAAATTTTTGGCATAAAACAACACACTGAAGATGCCGCAGCCACCGTATTCCCCAGACCTGGCCCTCTGTGACTTTTTCTTCACGTTTGAAGATATATAGACGGCATCAAAGGAGGAACTGAACAAGATCACAAAAAATGATTTTTTGAACTACTTCGAGGATTGGAAAAAAACGTTGGTGCAAGTGTATAATATCTGATGGGGATTACTTTGAAGGCGACAAAATAGTTATTGATGGATAAATAAATAATTTTTGAAAAAACATAAAATTTGCGATACTTTTTGAACAGACCTCGTATGTAAAAATTGGTGTACATTAAATTCTGCAGGAATGTTTCGTGTATTGCAATGTTTTTTGGAAATCATGGTTACTCAAATGTAGGAGGATTGAATTTTCGATGTCCTTTTGAGATGGCGGCCACCGCTTACTTACTCAATTGTCTACATATATCTAATCACAACAAATCAAGTGAAAATCAACCAGAATAAAATGACCCTTTCACATTTAGCGTTGCCTTCCAAACAATTTTCTATTCAAAATTACTTTAAAAATAATATAAAAAAACTTCTAATTCTTCATAAAATTTGAAAGACAAATAGCAGGTATTTTTGCAACGAGCTAGTTATCATTTTTGTATGATATAATTTCAAGCAGATTTGTGGCCCTAGTGATGAAATGTACGGATACTGTCCGAAAAAATGAAATGGAAGTAGAATCTATGATAAATAATTGAGATAGCTGAGAAATGGCTTATAAGAATCAAAAGCAAAAGGCCCATAAGGATTGAAGATTATATAGGAACTTCTAAAAGCCAGAAATAAAATAAATAAAATTAGGTTGTCTTGTCCTACCTTCAATAACATACAAAAGAAATATTTTTCTGAATGAGTTCAAAAACTTCGTTCCAATAAAAAAATAGATTTAGATTTTATTTACATATGATCACTATTGTATGCTTCCTTGGAACAGTCATTTACTATCCACAAATGGAAGAATGTTACATTCAATTATAACGTATTGTATATATTTTTTGCACTTTCAAATCAATTTATCCAAATCGTCCTTAGACCACAATGAACCGTAAACTATTACCATAATGACAACGAAAATAATTAGCTTGTTCACACTTTGCCCAGTCAGGTGACATCATCAACAGCATCCTAAATACACAGGGGACTATAATAAAGCATCTTTTGTCAGAAGGTTCTTGAAACAGTCTTCAGAAAAGCTGATGACCATTTTATTTATTGCCCACTTTTTCAAACGGTTCGAATAGAGCCTGAATAGAAACGAAAGGAAATTCATTTGGAATTCATGTCAGGAAACTGATTTTCACTTCGTGTCCTTTCAGTCTGGATGTTGTCAAAGAATCTTCAGGCGTTACAATGAAACTGTATAGTTATAAGGTACAGTGGGAGGGTTGCTACCACCAGCTCTGCTCGGGAATGTAGAATAGAAAGATTGGACGATGATGTGACACCAACAGTCATATCAACACGTTTCCGTCTACGATGAAAAGATGGCAATTCCGACATTTATATTTATATACGTTAAGTTGGGCAAAGTGCAAAAATCTTCATATTACGATGAAACTGAATTGAATAAAAACAGAACAAAGCTAACACAACGTTTCTGTTCATATTTTTAGTCTTTATTTTGTGGATTCGTGAGAGAAATCATACTAAAAACAGTTCGAGGATATATACAACAACGAAGAGAGATATTCAAGGTGGAAAGATGTTCATGAATAATAATTTTGTCTGTTGGAAAATGAATGGAAATAAAAGCATTTATTCAATTTTTCCTCCCTTAGTGACTGCACTCATTTTTTTTACCATTACTTACCAACATTAAATTAAATTTCCATTTTGTGATTTACGTGGATGCCGAGTAATAATACAAAGGTTGCCGCCACCAAAAACGTGCGACAAGCGACATAGATTATCATTTGCGAAAGTAAATGTATTCTTTATATATACAAGTATAATTCATTTCCTTTTTCGTAGCACGTTGCAAAGGTAGCGGGCAAAGGTAAGTTGCTTTGCATAACAAAGTGGGGGGGGGGGTTAGCAATTGCAAAAGGCAAAAATGGATACCTAATAGAATTATAGCTCATTTGCTTGGATAATTAAATTTTTAAAAATACTTTTGTGATTCTAGATTACGATTGTGATGTGATTATAACATTTCTTATATACGAGGTGTGATTTGAATTTCGCGCGATATTTACAGTCGATTTTCTTTTTTTTTCTATTTCTTATGTTGGCACACTTGTCATGAGCATATGCTCAAAGTTTCAGTTATATAGTATTTCTTGTTTGTGTGTGAGAGGTATATAGGTTAGAAGTGTTTTGCGAGTTTACCGATTTTCTGCTGCCGAAAAAAATGGATCAAAGAATTCGCATCAAATTTTCTGTAAAAAAATGAAATTAAATGCCCCAAAATAATTGAAATCTTAGTAGTGGCATATGGAGTGTGTACTCTGAGTGAAAAAAAAAATGTTTATAAGTGGTATAAGCACTTCCAAGCAGACCGAGAAGATGTTAATGATGACGCTCGCCCTGGACGCACCAGCATGTCAAAAACGGATAAAAACGTTGAACAATTGGAAAAAATAGTATTGAGGAATCGTCGAATCAACATTAAACAAGTTGCTGATAATGTCAGGATCTCGTTTGGTTCGTACCAATCAATTTTTAAGGCATGTTTTGGGCATGCGACGTGTGTCAGGCAAGTTTGTTTCGAAACTGCTTATTTTTGACGAACATAACCGTCATATAAGCATCGCTCAGGAGATGTTAAATGACGTCAACGACGATCCAGATTTCCTCAAAACGGTCATAACTGGTGACAAATCATCGGTGTATGGCTACAACGTCAAAACCAGAACCCAATCGTCCCAATGGAAGCTCCCAGAAGAGCCCAAACCGAAAAAAGCACCCGAAGTTCGATAAAATTTCAAGGATTTGCTCACTATTTTCTTCAATTATCATGGTGTAGTGCATCAAGAGTTCCTATCGCAAGGTCACTTAGTTAATAAGGAGTATTACTTTGAAGTTATGCACAGTTTCTGTGAAGCAATACACAAAAACGCCCGGAATTGTGGAAAAACAATTCATGGGTTTAGCATCACGATAATGCATGTGCTCATATATCATCGTTTGTGGTTAATTTTTTGACTAGCAACAACATCACAATTATTCCTCAGCCACCATATTCACTGGATTTGGCCTCTTGTAACTTTTTTCTGTTCCCAAAACTGAAAAGACCCATGAGAGGACATAGATTTGCAACGATTAAGGAGATAAAGACTGCATGGCTGGAATAATTCAAAGCTATACCAATAAATGCATCGAGGATTGGAAAAAACCCTGGCGCAAGTGTATTACATCTGAGCGGAATTACTTTGAATGGGACAACATAAATATTGATGAATAAATAAATATTTTTTGATAAAAATAAATATTTATCTTACTTTTTGATTCAAGATATGATGTCACAGAAAAAGTAGATTGTTAAGGAGTTGTTGACTCTGGCTAGGAAGAGGCTGAAAGTCTATTCAACTTATAAAAAACAACGCATTGCATAATGGCAATATTCGGTTGCAGGCCGAGACATGCCCTATCTACTTCAAAAGGGTGCGTATTTTCGAGGTATTGGTACATTTAGAAACAGAAGAGGATCTTCAAAATACCATTGATCAAATTCAGGAACTACAGAAACAAGCAAACAAAATTGAACGCAACGGAAATGGAAATTCTAATGAAATAAACCAAAATTTGATGTGATGTGATGAAAATTTGCTTGTAGATGATAGTAATTATCCTCTCAGTGACCTGCACAAGTCTACTGAAGCCGTCCACTATCTAGCAGAGCATGAAAGAGACCTCAGATCAGATTCATCCCTCATCTGTGCTAGACCGCGAAAGAAGAGATTCCAGATGTATCCTTGACGTGGTACGGGTGGTTGTCGATGATGGATTTTTTCGAATTGGAACAAGAAATGGAACTCTGAAGCAGCTTTTTTCAAGCTAAAATAAAAGACTTGTCTTTCTCTTCTCTCTCTGCCTGCCCTCTTGTATTAAATTGTTCAGAGTTCAGTTTCCAGTAAATGTCCCACGAACATTATCCAAGAAAATGAGGTCCTTAAGGATAAAATAACAGCAGTGAGAGCTATTGCAACTTCAGAATCCCTTGGAAGTGGTCTAGGATTTTTCAAATGCTCTTGCAGCACTAACTGCAAATCCAAGAAGTGCATGTGTGAGAAAAAAAATGTGCTCTGCAACTCAAAGTGTCACATATCTTTACCTTGCTGTAATGAATGATAAATATTTTTATCTCTCTTTGTACTATAAAAGGTTTGCTTTTTTATTTGTTTTTTATTAAGTAGTCGTCCGTTTCCTTGCAAAAGTCAACTTTTACTAACTCAAGGCAGTAACAGTATACTTTGCCCAGGTATACTTAACTCTGACTATCAAATATTGTTCGAAATTCATCACTTTTCGCTTTCAATCAATTTTTACTAAAAGGACGAGTTAGATTCGACTCTGCCTAGAATCAATTTTGACCGGCAAATCTACTTTTCCTGTAACATACATTAATTTGTAAAATTATGATGAAATACGTATAAAATTATTTATTTATCTTCTCTTCACCAAAAATATATAAAAATATTTGGATGAAATCTGTGTCCAAGGGATAGGAATTGATAAAGTCTCCAAACTTAACTTTCAGATGTTCGTTTTGATTCGAAGTGGTCGAATATTAAAACACATAATCAAAATTTTAACGACTAGAAATGCCTCAACCTTTCCATTACCTCACAACGTATAAAGTTGCAAAATAAATGCCCCAGTAGATAAAGTCGCCAAATTTTTGGCGAATATATCTTTGTACATATTTGCCATAATTACAGAAATATTATCACAAGTTTAATTAGAACCCCATCACTTGTTAGGACAAACACTTTATATTATTCATGAAACTGAAGGGCTTATACAAAATCGAAAATACGACATATATACGCTCAGAAAAAATATTTAAAAAAATATTACTCACCTGAGACAACAATCGTTCACGTATAATCTGCAATTGCCTTATCATTTCCGTTACTTTACGCTCGCGTTCTTGAAGACTACCCGTACCAGTCGCATAATCAAGGACAAGCATTGAATTTGGAGATGAAGACATATTTTCACTGGAAAGACAAAATACAAAAGAATATTTGCAGATATTGTTAATTTTGCTGGTATACAACGATTATTATTCTATAAATCCTGAGAGGAGCATATTTTACACTGGCATAGGTTATATAAATAAAAGTGAAAGTTTAGGGGGGAAATGTGAAGAAACGTTATCGTTCGATATTTTTAAAATTTACAAACTAGTTGAACACTTTCGGAATTTGATGGAAATGTTATTGCGTCAGTAACAACCGTTGAAACTATTTCAAAAAAAATCCAGAGGGTTTCTTCATAGTTTTCAAAGTGTTTCGAAACTCACAGAAAAAATTTACCTTATGAAGTTTTTAATAGAATGGAGCACTCTTTTTCGTGGAGCTGAGTCAGCTAAGTTCATAGGGATCGATTGGTACCTGAATTTGTTTAAGAAATCAGGATAGTTCTTTGAATAAACCAAAAGATTTTCACATCTGCAGAGCACAATGGCTCCAAAATGGTTTAAGTGAAACGGAAGCCGTTCAGGCTTATACCATTGCAGGGGTCCTTGTATCTTTTAAACCGTGTTGGATTAATTAATCCTTACAACAATTGCCCTAATTTTTTTGGATCTATTATGGTTCTAGCAGAATAAGTAGTGAAAGGTCCAAAAATGACGGTCAAAAATTTGAAAACTTTTTGAAAGGAGTTTAAAAATTTTACAATAAAATTTTGATGTTTGAGACAAAAATCAGATTTTTCTGAACACTTGAAATTTCATTGAGAGCAAGTTTATTGGGCAACTCATAAAAGCACTGGACTATAACACATTTTGATTCGGTTTTTAAAGGTTTGGTTCAATATCTTGCTTTTTGCTTTCGACTTGAAAAGAATATCTATTATCTGAAGAAAACGCAATTTCCAACTGATTTTGGATCATCCCAATAGCAGGAAACGTGCCTTTTATGTTTTAGAGGATGATAAAATATATTTCGTAAAATTATAAAACTATGTTGTACTCTAAACGGTTTTGCATTTTGAAGCAATTTTTGGTGACTTCTCGACCTTTCGGCTGATTTCAAATGTAGATTTCATTTTATTTATGTATGTTTAAGCCCTCATAAAGCAAAATCTT